>JAAEAF010014743.1:0-214758 GCA_011037195.1 Triatoma infestans | reverse complement strand
TAGAGGAATATCAATTACTCTACTACTATCTGAGCGAATGTATTTTGGTGTGCATATGTCTCTTGTTTGTGTGTGTATCTGAGAGTGGGACAGCACCCCAGTACAAAATTGACCCTGTACTGTTTAATAGTGAAATTTAAACAAAATAAAATAGCAAGCTAGGTACAATTAAGAGCTGTGGCTGTATGGCATCAAGGATAATGCAAAAAAACAATCCGCTAATAATCCCTGAAGTTACTATAATAGAGTTGTTGAGGAGAGAAATTGGGTTTGATTGAATATACGAGATATGAAGACACTGTTATAATGTAGCTATAAGTTTACACAAACTGCACTGGACTTTGTAATGATTTTAATAGAATAAAAGGCGGGAGTAGAGATATGACACGATGGAATGTATGGTTGAATCTGATAGATATCTTTAGATAGATTCCCACTGGCTTATATACACAGGTTCTCCCACTCTAGCCTGCTGAAGTCAGAGAGAACCAGAGAGGGCCTGTCATCTCTCTCTTGCTATTACAGTTACTTCTGAACAATAAAATCCCTAAAAATCTGGTGTGAAACACTCACACAACTTTCTCTTACTCCAGTTATCAAAATTATAATTGACAAATTTTATAGTTTGTTAACCAAATTAAATGAAATTTGTCGAAAACTGAAAAAACTATTCAGTAAAAGCGCACTTCCGGTTTACTGATTTTCTTCACACCCGGAATTTTGGCCAACTATTTATTTCTAATTAATTTCATTTGGATGATAGAGTTGTATAACCAAGTATGATACCACTTTAGAGGAAGCTGCAACCCTACCCCTCTCCTAAAAGTGCCCTTAAATGAATTTTCCCAGAGAAATGTTTAATATAAAAGTTGTAGATCTTTGAATGTTTAGTTTATATGTGTAGTTTCAAGAAAATCGTCGGGGCCATTTTTGAGAAAATCGTGAAAAAGTGGGAAAATCATATTTAGTAAAGTGTTAAAACAAAAGCACTTCCGGTTTTCCGATTTTTTCTCAAACTCGGAATTTCAACAACATATTTAATTCTAATTAACATTATTTAAATGACCGAATTGTGTAATAACCTGAAATAGCACTTTAGAGGGTAACCTAACCCCACCCCTCCACCAGAAGGGCCCTTAAATCAATTTTCCCAGAGAAATGTTTCAAATAAAAGTTGTAGCTCCTTGTATATGTAGTTGATGTGTCAAAGTTTAAAGAAAATCCTTGGAGCCATTTTTGAGAAAAACGCAAAAAAGTAAAAAAGTCAACTAGTAAAGTGGTACTTCCGGTTGAGGAATTTTGACAGATAACGCACAGTCAGATCGCATGGTGATACCTAAACGGAATATTAAGTTTCAGTGTTCTTACGGTATTTGTTGCGGTTTTTGAGCTATGCTGTTCACATACATACACACAGACACACACACACACACACACACACAGACCATTTGCTAAAAACCACCTTTTTGGACTCAGGGGACCTCAAAACGGATATTTCCGGTGAAAACTCGATATAGAAAATTTGACACGATTACAATACTTCCTCTTACTAGGAGTAAGGGAAAGTAATAAAAATTGAGTTTGAAGTTTTTTCTTTCCCATCATTATTGAAAAGAGAGACTCGAGCTAGAATTATGGCAAGAATCTGGAAAATACCGGTAATACACAGATATTTTTAAATAATTAATTACTTAATCTAATAGTTTATCATAATCAAGATATATCCAAATTAGTGATTTGCAATTTATTAAGTGATATTAATAAAATCATATTTAAGAAGGCCAATGCAAAGACTAAAGATGGTCGGTCCTAAACAGGAGCAATGTAAGAACATTAAAATTGAATAATATTAATAAACCATTTTAAAAATTAAAACAGTAATCATTCCATAAAGAAATATCATTTTTAAGATGGATTACACAGTATTAAACAGAGTAATCCTTTGAAATCCTTTAAATAGTAATTAGCCTGACCCCTCACCAGTTTGAAATCTAAAGAATTCCAGGGCCCTCATTTAAATTATATTTTTTTCAAATCGATCCACTTTAGACCCTAATAAATTTAACACACTTTCTGTATGCCCTTTTAGATCATTTAATAAATTGAACAGTAAATCAATTTTGATATCTTAAATTTACCTTAATAATATTTTAATTTAATTTTGTTTACATATTAAATTTGTCGTGTGATTTACTAGACCAATTTGGTTTATATAAATATCGTCTCTTAAGGACTGTAACAGTGATACTGAGCCGCATTCATTGGTTTGTATATAAATGGGTTTATGTGATCAAATAAAATAAACATTGCTTGCCTACATTTATTTAATTTCATTATAATCATGATAATGGCGACACTACAAATTCAAGTTTCGCACATCACTCCACGGAAGAGACTGAGCAATTGGTGGGGTCATTACCAATCAGCCCAAAATTCAAATTTCAATTAAATTTGTAATTTATTTTATCAAAAAAATTGCGAAGTTAAAAAATTGTGATTTTTTTTTTAATTTCCCGTAATTTGTGGGATTTTGTAATAACATGTTTTTATTATTTTTATTTCAATTTATAAATTAGTGAACTTTAATAAATTAGTGAACTTTAATAAATTAGTGAACTTTAATAAATTAGTGCACTTTAATAAATTAGTGCACTTTAATAAATTAGTGAACTTTAATAAATTAGTGCACTTTAATAAATTAGTGCACTTTAATAAATTAGTGCACTTTAATAAATTAGTGAACTTTAATAAATTAGTGAACTTTAATAAATTAGTGAACTTTAATGCTTCTGGTAACACCATCAGATTTCTGCAAAATAAACTGCCTCTAAGCTATTTAGTTTTTATGTGAATATGAATAATTTTTGTTAATATATTGAGAAGGCATAACTAAACTTCTTCTTTCATTGAACCGGAAGTATTCATATGTTATCGGAGTTTGGTCATATTCCCATAGCTGGGGATAAGAGAATAATAATCATTCAATGAAGTACAGAACTGTATTCTGCGGCGCAAATCCTAGCAATTTTTGGTGAAGTTGGGATGAAGGTTTGCATATGAAAGGATCTTAATTTCTCTCTCGCGAAGAACAGCTAGTGAAATAAACTAGTAGCTAACATTCTTCTCTTATGTCTAATGTCGGGTGTCCACTGGAGTGGCATGGCAGTGGTGGTAAGATGAAATGACACAATTGTAGGAGTAGAAATTTAAATCTTAGAAAATGAATATAGCAGCAGGTACTGAGTGACGGTGGCATGGTGTATGACGCATGGCGTGGTGCCACACAGTCGCCACAAGCTTCCGATAAGTTTAATTTATGCCATTTCAGCACTATTTCTATAATATCATTCTATTACTTAAGGGATTTTGTATACGATTAATATTTATGTTAAATTTTATATCTTCTGTGCCTATTCACCATCTTGTTGTTGAGTGGAAAGGTTGAATCACCGTTCTTCAGTTTTATTTACATTTATTTTTTGGTCTTCTAAAAGTTCACCTTTGCAGACGCAAATCACTTTTAAACACATAAATGCCATGCCTTTTTATTTTTGTTTTCGTCTTGTTTGAGATCTGTTTGCGTTAATAATTTAGTAGAAAGACAATCATCAATCACTGACAGTGACATTTCAATAAGGAAAACTAGCCAACTTTGTAACTACATATATTGCTGCTGCCAATTCGGTGTGCGCAGCACTAAACCCACTTCTGTGCCCCTTCTTCACATAATAGCACATCTAATAGGAGAAATAACTTATGCTTATACACTGTACTGGAATTCATTTAATCTTATCAAGCTTGGTTTCTTTGCTTTATTTGCCTCTCCGTACAAAATCGCAAAGCATGAAGTCATTCCCTAAATGGCAATGGTGATTTTTGAAAAATTGACACCCTTTCATTTTAAACCCAAGATTTGTGCACACAATGCACAAATAACATTCCACATCTTCCAACCCAGCAAAGGTATACAATAGCTTCAAAGGTATACAATTGCTTTGATAGTAATTTCAATCAAAGAAATCGCAACACCCAAGCATAATGATGACAGTTCAGGTCACCCGCTGGAAAACGTCGTTAGGTTGATATTATAAATAAACCATTCATCTCATTTCAACTTAATTTTTGAGAGATATTACATCAAGATTAATTAATGCTATTTATTAAGATTTTGATCATAACATTATCTATTTCATAATGATTTCTGGTTTCAGAATATTTGGATGTTATGATTTTTAAAAAGAATGGTCACACCTCCTTTACCATCCTCTTTAATGTTCGATTACGGTGTTATATTATCCGAAAGAAAAATTAGCATATACCAGCAGGCTTACGAGTATACCAGGACTCCGAATTTCTGGTAAATATATTTCTTTCTTTTTAAGAGATTTGCAATCGATTATTCTGTTGTAATACTTTCACAATTAATTAATTAAATTAAATGATATTAAAGCGTAGAGAGGAGGAAGCATTATTGAGGAACAGTCTAATTTTGTCAATAGAAACTGAATCTAGCCATTAGAAACGCTTAAAAGTGAAAGCGGTTCCGCGGACTCATTCCCAAGTCAGTGCTGCCCGTAACTGAATCCATCTTTACATTTGCAACACTATGTATATATATTTTATTTTTTAAATATTCTACAAAGTTTATTTAAAAAACTTAAATAGAAAGATAATATTAAAAAATCATAATCATCTTAAAAAGTAAGACGTATAATAAATGAATGACATACATGAAGTTTCTATTTTAAGCAAAAATCTGAAACAGACGTGTATGAAATAGGTAAGAATAGGGGAGGGTAAGTATGTTGTTCGACACCGTTCGCCTACAATCGGCTGTCTCCGTGGTCACTTGCCCCTACTTAGCTAATTAAGCTACAATTAATTATTCTAAGTAGTACGCACGCTCGACTTCATGCGAATTGAAGGTTTCGTATTTCTCGTATGTTTTTTCTCTAACTCCAAAGTGTATTTTAAGAGTACTTATTCTCGATTTAACTCGAAGTGAAGGTTTTATATTTTTCGTACTTTTCTCTAAAGACAAGTTTAATTCTCGTTCGGCCCTTTGCATAAGGGATTACGTGTGCAGTGCCATTCTCTGCAGCTGCACCCTCATTAATTGGTACCCGCTGAGTTATCACGTCACCAGAGAGATACATCATCACCTTGGTCGCAGCTATTCTCTTCTGTTCTTACAGGAATTCCAAGTACGGGAAGGGGCCGAATTAATTCGCACCGCCGTACAGGAACGCCATCTCTCCGCTGAGCCACTGAAGACTGCCAAGAAAGGTAAGCCTTTGATGTTATATCTCTGGTCTTTATACATTAAACCACCCCTTAGGAAATTTATAACAAAATCTAATTTTATACAGTCCACTCCCCCGCCCTATCGCGAACATAAAGTTTTGGTCGTTCCGGGCCAGATATGCGGTAATAAGAGTAAATTTCATAAATTTTCATCTCTATTTTCTATTTTTGAGTTTTTTTGTTCTGTTCACTTTCAAATAAATTCGTTATCTTTTGTTAAAATAAAGTGAAGTTATTTGCTTGTATTCAAAGTTCTAGCTAAAAATAGCCCTAGATTATTCTTTTAGTAGCCCGGGTCTAAGTCCGCCTTTCAAATATCATAGAATTTCGTAGTCAGTTCAAAACAAGCTCCGGTATTCTTCGGGGGTCTTCGAGCGTATTCGATCACTTTCATTCATCAGTAATTTCATTAACATTAATACCTCTAATCCCTTTATCTAATAACTAACTTTATTATTTGTTTATTTTGACTAGCCGTGTTTACCTGCTACTTCCGTATTTTTAATTCTTCTGTTTATTTACCTTTTTTTCTTCTGTTATTAACTAAGCTCTTTAAATTGTTTATTCTTTCGTTGTTTTTTTGTAATAGTTAATCACTTCCTATCCCGTTTATTAAATTATCTTTTTTTTCCTTTTATTTATTGTTGCCGTAATATATCGGCACTCTTGCGTCTTTATACTCGTTAAAATTACACATTCTCAATCTGTTAATCTCTTCACCCCTATCTCAACTATTTCTTAATTCTGCTTCTTTGTAATTCTCTGGGCCATTTTCGGTTTTCACACTCGCATTTCGCGACTTCATTCTCGCAACGCCTGTCTATTTTACTCTTCGGCATGGCTAAAGAACCCACTGTTAAAGGAGAATCTCCCTCGAGCTATACTCAGGTACTGCAATCCGCTCAGCGGCTCTTGGCCGAGCGTGATGCTATTTTCGCACAGGTTACCGGTATATATGACAGAGTGAAGACATTCCAGCTCGCACAGCTAGCCAAGTTGCAAGTTTATGTGGCCAAATTGGGCCCCCTCTCCCTCAACTTTGATGACGTTCAGGGGAAGTTGCGGGACCTCAATATCGTTCTGGAGAAAAGGGACCAGGTGGAGATAAATCAGGTAATGAACGCCTTTCTTGACCTGGTGGTCGATATAGAGGCGCACTTTCTCACTCTTAAGAAGCAGGAGCCCTCGACTCCTTCTGCCCCCGCTCCAACACCTCAAGGCGCTTCCAGTACGCCGTTCCATCCTCTAGAAAGGATCCGGATCCCTCCATTTAGCGGGGACATTCAACAATGGCCGGAATTCCTCAGCCTGTTCACGTCTCTGGTACATCAGTGTATGACCATCTCCGATGTTCAGAAATTCCAATATCTCAAATCGGCTCTGTCCGGCGAGGCAGCCTCGGTAATTTCTGGCATCGCTATAACCGAGGATAATTACCCGGTGGCCTTTCAGGCTCTCAAGGCTCGCTACTCCAATCCTAGAAGGATAGCGTCCATGTACTTCTCACGCCTTTCGGGTTTCAAGAAGATGTCCTCCCCCTCTTTGGCCAGCTATAAGGAATTTCTCAATATCCACCGAAATTCGGTGAATGCCCTTCAGGCCATGGCTCTACCCGACCTTGCTGATTTCTTACTCTTCTCTTTGGCCATCCGTAATTTGGACAGCGTTACGGTTCAAAAATTTGAAGACAGGATTGCCACCACGGGCATTCCTTCCTTCCAGCAGCTAATGGACTTCGTGGTATCTCAGGTCCAGACATTAGAGTTACAACCTCTTGACCATGTAAATACGCGTTCCCCCGCGCCCCCCAAAGAATTCAAAGCCCCGCCTCGGCGAGTATTTATGGTTAATTCCGCAGTTACTAGGAGGAATCCTCCAAGCGGAACTCCGTCGAAAGCTTCCATTCCCGCTTGCAGTTTGTGCAAGGCCGCACACGCATTGACGACTTGCCCGGGTTTTCAATCACTCTCCTTGGCACAAAAATACGAAGTTGCTCGCGCCAATGGCAGATGTTTTAACTGCTTGGGCTCGCACATGCGCCAGCAGTGCAACTCGCGTAATGTATGTCGGCTATGCGGCTCGGACCGACACCATTCACTGCTACATGCCGATCCGGCGCCCGCATCCAACCCTCAGCCTGTCCCGAAAGTGCAAACATCTGTCGCTTCTGCTGCTCCCGCGAACCCTGGTACTTCTGGTCAAGCCTGCTTTTTCAGTGCCACCGGTCCTCGTCTTCCTCAAGTATTGCTGGGCACGCTCAATGCCCAAGTTTTGGATTCATTCGGCCACCCTCGTACAGTCCGTGCGGTTCTTGACCCCGGCTCCCAAATTTCGGCCATCACTCGCCCTTGCGCCGAGTTTTTAGGCCTCATGTCAACACCCACACGCGCTCAAGTTACTGGGGTCGGTAACTCCCCCGTTGCCGCTTCTGGCATTGCCCATTTCGCGTTACATTCGCGCATCAATGGGTTTCAATTGCCCATACAAGCATTAGTGTTGCCTTCCATTGCCACTCTATTACCGGCACGGCCTGTGCCTAAATCTGTTCTCGATCGCTTTGCGCATCTGCCGCTGGCCGACCCCACCCTCGGTACACCCTCTCATGTGGACCTGCTGCTTGGAGCTGATGTGTTCCCTCTGCTGTTGTGTGCCAACGCTCCCGTTGACACGAGCCATGGGCTCTCCGCTATCTCTACTCATTTCGGATGGGTCATTCTAGGAGCGCTCAATCTCAATGATCCGCCCTCACGCGTAACTTCGTTGCACGCTACCTGTGACCTTGCTGGTCAGTTGCAAAGATTCTGGGAGCTAGAAGAAATTCCTTCTCCTCGTGTTGCCAACCCCGACAATGATTGGGTTGAACAGCACTTCCGGGAAACCCATACCCGCAACCCTGATGGGCGTTATGTGGTCGCTTTACCATTCAAGCGCGGTTATCCGCCGCTAGCCGCTAACGCCTTTCCCCCTAGAGCCTCACTCATTAATTTGGAGCGTAAGCTGCACCGCCATCCTGCGCACCACAAGGAATATGAGGACTTCATGAAGGAGTACCTCTATCTTCAACACATGTCTTTCGCGATATCCTCGTCGAAATACCTTATTCCGCATCACGTGGTCACGAAAGGTCAAAACGAAGCCCGCAAGATCAGGGTCGTTTTCAATGCCTCTGCCAAGGATCTTCACTCCACGTCACTGAACGATTGTATGTTGGCCGGCCCTAAGCTTCAGCGTGATATTTCAACCATCTTACTTTCTTTCCGCTTAAACGCTGTAGCGTTATCGGCGGACATTGAGAAAATGTACCGCCAGGTGCTGGTGCGTCAGGAGGATCGGTGTCATCAGCACATCGTGTGGCGTCCCTCCCCCGATTCGGTCATTAAGGAAATGGAACTCAACACAGTCACCTACGGCCTAACGCCTTCCGCCTTTCTAGCGCAACGCGTTTTGCTGCAATTAGTCGACGATGAAGGTGCAGCCTTTCCTCTCGCCTCTCGGGCTCTGAGGGAATGCACCTACGTGGATGACGTTATCGCTGGTGCCCCAGACATCGCCACAGCCCAAATGCTTCGCCAGCAACTAGAAGAACTACTCTTGAAAGGCGGTTTTATTTTAAAGAAGTGGGCCTCTAGTTCACCCGCTCTCCTAGCAAAATGGCAGGAGAATCCTGAATGTTGTGCCATTCCCTTCGACGCGAACGAACACGCGGTTCCGATTCTGGGCATCCTGTGGGATCCCAGTACCGATGTGTTTCGGTTCTCTCTGTCCCCTTTTGAGGGAGACATCACAAAGCGCACCCTCTTGTGCTACATAGCGCGCGTGTTTGACCCCTTGGGGTATCTAGCCCCAATTACTACGACCTTAAAGATCCTGCTCCAGCAACTGTGGCTCGCGCAGTTACCCTGGGACGAGCTCCTCCCTGTGCCCCTCCATGCCTCTGCTGCAACGCTGGTTCAGCAGTTACCACTCATCACTAACTTAGCATTCCCCGTCACATCCCCCACTCTGCTTCCGCTCGCCGGGACATAGTGGGTTTCTGTGACGCCTCTGCCCAAGCCTACGCGGCTTCACTATACATCCTCTTCCGGGACAGTAATCATGTGTACCCTACCCTATGGGTTTCTAAATCTCGGGTGGCGCCGCTGAAGGTTCTCACCATCCCTCGGCTGGAGTTATGCGCGGCTGTGTTGTTAAGTCGGTTGTTTATTTCTTTACGCAGCTCAGAGTTCATGCGTTCCTCTTCTCGACCACACCTCTTTTCAGACTCGCTGGATGTCCTACATTGGATAAACACCCCACCTCATCTACTCAATACCTTCGTGGCGAACCGAGTCGCCCTCATACATGAGCTAGTTCCCCAGGCTCAATGGGCACATGTCCCAACAGCCCAGAACCCCTCTGACTTGTCCACCCGTGCGATAAGCCCTCACAACTTTATGAAAGCCGACAATCAGCGGCTATGGCGGCATGGTCCTGAGTTCCTGACTTCCCCGCTACACGAGTGGCCTCCTCCCTTTGTGGGCTCCTCATCAAATTGCGAGCCAGCCGAGGTCTCTTCCTCACAATGTATGGTGACTGCTTCATCCCCATCGAACGATCTTCTCTGCCACATCCAACGCTTCGCTTCGTGGGTCAAGCTCAGGCGCATCTTCGCCTGGCTAAACCGTTTCCAAGTCAACTCTCGCAGAACCCCGTCGGAACGTGACTCCTTCGGTTCCACTCTCGTCCCGTTGTCTCCTTCGGAGCTCGAACATGCCGAACTTGCGATCATTCGCCTCACGCAGGCTCATTATTTTGTCGAGCTAATTCGTAACCTTCGTGCGGGCGTGGTTGTTCGCTCCTCACTCGCCAGCTTGTCTCCATTTTTGGATCGAGACGGGCTAGTCAGGGTGGGCGGCCGACTCACCAACTCCTCGCTCCAGTTCCATTCCAAACACCCCTTACTATTGCCTAAACAGGCGCATGTGTCGTCCTTGCTCTGCTCGCATTATCATCTGGCTCTTCTGCACTCCGGCCCCAATACCGTGCTGCCTTCCATTCGCTCACGGTATTGGATACTCTCGCTGCGCTCTCTGCTACGCCAGACAATTCATCGCTGCCTCACGTGTAGCCGTTTCAGGGCTCGGAGTTACCAACCACTGATGGCCCCTTTGCCCGAGCATCGGGTGTCGCCCGCGCGCCCTTTCGCTCATGTCGGAGTCGACTTTGCTGGGCCTTTCCCAACTCGCAGCTCCACCCTTCGCTCGTATGCAATCGCCAAGGGCTATTTATGTCTATTTGTTTGTTCCGCCACCAAAGCGTTACACCTGGAGTTTGCCTCGGAGCTTTCAACTAAATGTTTTCTGGCAGCGTTAGATCGATTTGTGGCGCGTCGGGGCTTGCCCATTTGCATCTACTCAGACTGCGGCCGCAACTTTGTAGGCGCCGCCAAACAACTGAAAACCGTGCAGGAATTCCTCGCCGCGGCTTCCTGTGCGATAGATGAGCACCTCTCGACGCGTTCGATCACCTGGCGTTTCAACCCCCCCTACGCACCCCATTTCGGAGGCCTTTGGGAGGCTGGGGTGAAATCCGTGAAAAGGTTGCTGGTACGTGTAATAGGTGATCGCCCTTGCACGGCAGAGGAATATTTTACTCTGTTCGCCCGCATCGAGGCTGTTTTAAATAGCCGTCCGCTCGTCCCGGTAGCCACTGACCCCAACGAGTCTGCGGGTTATCTAACCCCTGGACACTTCCTGATCGGAGCACCTCTCTTAGCTCTCCCTGAGACTCCTCTCCCAGATACCTCGTCCCTTCGCAATCGGTGGCAGGTGCTCCAGCGCGTTCTGCAGACCTTCTGGAGGCGCTGGTCCCGCGAATACCTCAACACGTCCATCCAGCGTGCGAAATGGAACCGCCCCAGTGCTCTCGCCGCGGTAGACGATATAGTAATGATCAAATCCAGCAACTGCGCTCCACTGTCCTGGCCGGTAGGCCGAATACTTTCTCTGCATCCTGGCCCCGATCAGGTGCCCCGAGTGGCTTCCGTGCGCACCTCCGACGGGGTGGTCACTCGCCCCGTACGCAACCTCATTCCTCTCCCCGTTGAGGAGTGAGCCTCTCTCTCTCCTCAACTTCCTTCTCCCTATCCTCCTTCCTCTCCTTTCCCCCATCCGCTATTTGTCTCTGCTCTTCCTCTTGTTTTGTAAAATCTCGCGATTTTAGGTGGGCGGTATGTTCGACACCGTCCGCCTACAATCGGCTGTCTCCGTGGTCACTTGCCCCTACTTAGCTAATTAAGCTACAATTAATTATTCTAAGTAGTACGCACGCTCGACTTCATGCGAATTGAAGGTTTCGTATTTCTCGTATGTTTTTTCTCTAACTCCAAAGTGTATTTTAAGAGTACTTATTCTCGATTTAACTCGAAGTGAAGGTTTTATATTTTTCGTACTTTTCTCTAAAGACAAGTTTAATTCTCGTTCGGCCCTTTGCATAAGGGATTACGTGTGCAGTGCCATTCTCTGCAGCTGCACCCTCATTAATTGGTACCCGCTGAGTTATCACGTCACCAGAGAGATACATCATCGTCTTGGCCGTCTCTTCTGTTCTTACAGGAATTCCAAGTACGGGAAGGGGCCGATTAATTCGCACCGCCGTACAGGAACGCCATCTCTCTCCGCTGAGCCACTGAAGACTGCCAAGAAAGGTAAGCCTTTGATGTTATATCTCTGGTCTTTATACATTAAACCACCCCTTAGGAAATTTATAACAAAATCTAATTTATACAGTCCACTCCCCCGCCCTATCGCGAACATATGTTAATTTAAATTTTATGTTTGGCGCTATTTTAAACAAATTATATTGTTTTTTTACATTGTGTTTGTTGTTCAATTTGTTCTCTAACCGTGTAATTTAATGAATTTGTTTAAATCCCATGTTTGCTGCGTAGCCTAATGTCCTAATGTTATACATACAATTGGGAGTATAAAATATTTTTCAAAAATGTTTGTTGCTAATTATCAGTTTACTGTTTTTATTGTAGACAAGAAATGCAATTTCGTTAATAACTGTAAAAGTTAAAAAAAGTTGGTAACACTGATTGTTAGGGGACAGAAAATATTTGTTGCAAGGGCATGAGTGAGTGTTTTTTTTCTCTATTAATAAATGCGGTTATGTATATTGTGAAAAATTAAAATTACTGTGTACAATAAAAAGTATTCAAGTGTGCATATTTTTTCTTCCCCTGAAGAATCAAACTTACTAACTCATGAAGTGCATTACAAATTTGAACATAATGAATTAAACGACATCTGAGCGCATGTAAAGGTCATTTTAGCACCGAAAGTTAGAAATTCGTGAAAGAGCCGTTGAACGAGTTTTTGGAATCGAAACCAATAAATCCGAAAGCGGACTCATTTTTCCCATTCTGTGTAATAAGTTGAGATTTAAACTGCAAGTTTTGCTAAGGTATTGAGAAAAAACGGCGCTGCCATATTGGTCATATTTAGTTTTAAACAAGTACAATCTTCACATATCTTTATTTGTATGTAACGCTAGCCAATTAAACGATTAGTAAATATTACAAGTATTATCACGATCCTAATATTTCCATTCACAAGAAAATATGAGAAAGTAATTAAAACAAAGTTGAATTTTTAGGTTAAAATAAACATTGTTTATTCAACACAAAAAAGGTGCCGTAAATGTTACTATTAGGTTATGACTAAAAATCAAAATAAATAAAACTGACAAACAAGACTGAATGACATCACAGAATAAAGTGTATTTAAAAATGCCACGTGTTAGACATTAACTGGGCTAAAAAGAGAAATACTAGAATGATTTTTAGTACTACTTGATGTTCAGATCCCCTTTTCTAGTGTTGATAGATCGTAAACACTGCACTAGGCTCTCCGGCAGGTCTTAGCCAATCAAACTGCACTATAATATGGAGCTACTTTACACGTGCATTCCTTTATACGAGGGGTCCAAAGTGGTTTTATTATTCTTCACATACTTTTTTATTAAGTTTAATGAGGTCAGAAATTAATTTTAATACATTAAAGGTTTATTCCAATAAATAGTTTCTGATTAGTTCCTAACTGCTTTATGATTACCATTGTTTCTATGTTGCTTGTGATTAGTGAACATTGATTAGAATGATTAGAAGAACATTCAGCTACCTGATCGTAAAACCAACATATTAATGTAGGCTGCCCATCATCATGTATATACGTTAAAGGGATCTTATTATTAAAAGTCTCAAGTTTAAAAAAACTTTGGCTGTTATACGCATGCGCGTACAGAACATTCGCTATATTTAAAAATTCAAATGCATGCTGAGAAGGTATCAATTGGATTTCTCATTATCGTTCACAGTGATACTACAACCACACGAACCTCTATGCAGCCAGCTGTTTCTTACTCCATGATGAATACTTTTTAAATGAAAGTATCCATTAATGGTGAGAACGCAGTCATTATCCTAATCAGCTTTAAATGTAGAAATAAACCACTATACAAAAACTAATGGATTTAAATGTGTCTAAATACTCCTCTAATACATTAAAATGCATCATTATATAAATTATTATTTTTGAATAATGATTACTTTTCCCGTTATATTTTAAATATATTTATTATATGGTCTGATTGGAATGCTTTTAAGTATCGATGGTAACAGCACATCATTCAATCCTAGCCCCTTCTCCATAGTTGCCATATTTCTACAGATTTTAAGTAATAGTTCAAGTAATGAATATTACTTGAACATTAATGCATGAATAAATTCCATTATTCTATCTTCAGTAATTTCGTTGGAGATCATTTATGAGGGCACTTTTGCAGGAGATTTTGAGAACCTTACGAGTATTCCAGTCTACCAACACAGGACTACACCTCCACTGACAGGTAGCTCTGGAGCTGCGGTTTATTTTGGGACAGGAGATCACGTGACAGTATTTCCTGGAGTGTCACTGTTTTCCAGGCTGAGGTTTAGCATAAATAGCATATACCTTGTTGTATTTTGGATGATAGAGTACTTAATACTAAGTTAAATATCTGGAGTATATATATATGCTCGGACAGCCAAGCTGCGCTGAAGGCGCTGAGTTCATGTGTCTTTACTTCCAGGTTGGTGTTAGAATGTTCTAAAAGACTGGATGAGCTTTCTTCTCTGAAGGATGTGTTTCTAGTCTGGGTACCAGGTCATATGGGAATTTTCGGGCATGAAGAGATGAATGGGTTTGCCAAATTAGGCGCCTCTCTCCCTTTCATTGGTCCCGAGTCTGCTGTTGGCGTGTTTTATGGCACATGTCTGTCAGGCTTCCAGTCATGGACAGCTTTACAGCATTCATCCTTATGGATGAGCTCAGTTGGTTGTCGGCAGTCCAAAATGCTTATCGGGAGTCCGGACAGGGCTATAGTGGGACGTTGCTGTGTCTTTCACGCACCTCTCTCAGGCATCTGGTTGGATCCCTTACTGGACATAGCGGTTTAAGAAGACATCTCTACGTAATGGGGCTCATGCCGGATCCATTTTGTAGTGTCTGCGAAACGGAGGAAGAAATATGGCAAATTACTTGGTTTCCGAGGAAATTAGGTTTAGGACCTTTGATCGGAGGGAGAGCTTAGGTATTTCCCTTTAGGGTTATGGTCCTTTTTCAGATTGCGGTGAATATTAGATGGATTAAGACCAAGATCTGAATGTTGGTTCTAGAACCGGTTTGTTTTTCTTTGAGGTAGCTTTATGGAGCCCAGTTGAGGTTTGGATTTTACCTGTATACCTGAGCGGTCTTAAACCAAGCTCTACGTTAAAAACCACCAAACTAGAGCAAAGTTAAATTTGAACTGACAGATGCCAATGCCACTGTAATATCAATTTTTTTCAAAAAAATGTTTCAAAAGCAAGTGATGTTTCAATATAGATTATAAGTATTGTTAGAATTACAAATTTGAAGAAAATTGGGGCCGGAAGTGCCACTTTACGCAACAGGTTTTTGAGTTTTCTTGAAATTTCTCGAAGACGAATATGACGATTTCCTTCAAACTTGCAATACTAACGGCACAGATATAAACCTATCACTTTTGTTTGTAACATATTTCTGAACAAAATTGCTTTTAGGTGGGCCTGAGGAATCGGAGACATTAAAAAATTCTAAATGTGTTTGTTCAATATTGTTGTGCGCTCTCTACAATGTAATCATTCTCTAATTGTCTCGGTTGGTATTTGCCCCCCCCCACCCACACCACCACCACCTATATATTTATGTTAGGACATATCAGCGAAATTTGAAATTTATAGAAAATTTGTCATTTCAATATAACTGGGAGTGTTTCAAACCAGATATTTTTTTAATATTCTACAGCAAGGTTTCATAGCCCTTAAATTAGAAAATAATATCATATAATTACTTTGAAGAAGGAAAATAGAAGAAAATCATAATTAGCCAATACTAGGAAAACTAATAAGGAAATTTGATAATTACTCAATAAAATAAAAGAGTTTATTAAAACCAGTTTAGAAATTATTTTTTAAAAAATATTAAAGGGCCGCCTGAAAAAAAAAAATCATAAACGAGACCTTGAATTATCGATTACATTTTAAACTGACCATTTACAAATTAATCGATTTATTGTGTTTTTGTTTTTAAACCAAAATACCTCGAAATGTGCTACTTCTAAATACTATAAAGATGGCTTCACTATAAATATTTTATTGCAATCGTGAGAATAATAGATCCTGTTAATTGATTATCTCTTGTCGGTTTTCTGGTCAATTTAGTGACCTTCCTACAACAATCTTCAGTTTTATTGATTTTTATTTTATTAATAGAATTCAAACGACTGTAAATTACACAATATTATATAATATTTTTACTTTCTGTTTGCTGGTTGACGGTAACCGGATGTTGCAGTCATATCCAATTTTCGAAACTGAGTTTTTCCCGGAAATACATTCATCCATTTTCATTTTCTTTGGAAAAGTCATATTTAAAGGAGATTCTGAGAGGGCTGCATCGTCTAATTTGTCATTTCCCATCTCGATTTAGCTTCAGTTAAAAAATAACCAACTCGTATAAGTTTTTGCGTCGCCTAAGTGATAAGAATATATGGTCAACTCTGGAATCTAAAGCGCCAAATAAAACAGCTGATCACAAACCTCAATATGAGAACATTCACCCACGGTATATAATCAGTTCCACCAACCCACGTACTTACACGAAAAAAAAATAGACCTGTAATTTCCTATCTCATATATACCTATTTCATCGTTTAAAAAAAAAAAAAAAAAATGTACAATGGAAGAGTGAAAGAGAAATGGCGCAAATAAAGTACAATCAACTGGAGGGGTCTGCGTAAACTTTAAAAGCAACAATGTATCCTCTCATCCCTCGTCTATGTATCTATAAATATACACACAAGGAAAAAAAAATAATAATTTTTCATCTCTTACTCCTCTTAGCTGCATGTGGAGGAAAATGAAATGAGAAAATACACAACACGTGGGAAAGTTATATAAATTTATACAAGTCGTGGGAAAATTAATTTATTAAAGAAAAATAAGGGAAAAAACTATCTTTAAAAACCACTGTTTACCGTCTCTTAATCCTGGAAAGAGGAAGTATGGGATCTTGTCAAATTTTCGAAATTGAATTTCAACCGGAAATAAATATTTTGAGACACCCCCTCCCCCGAATACGAAAAAAATGTTTTAGCTAATGGGATCAGTGTGTGTGTGTGTGTGTGTGTGTGTGCGTGTGTGAACAAAATATCTCAAAAATGAAAAATCGCAGGAAACTCAAACTTGATATTCCGTTTAGGTAACATCATCGCAACTGACACGAAGGATTCGGGCAAAATCCATCCACCGGAAGTCCCACCTTACTGTTTTTTTTTGTTTTTTTTAAATAAGTTTTTCACGGTTTTCTTTAAACTTCGTATACCGCATACGTAATATCACTTCTATTTCTAATATTTTACCGGGAAGATTAATGTCTTGGGGGAACTTCCGTAGCGTTAGGCTTTCAACTTCAGAACAAGTATGCCTATTTAATACTAATATACATTAGAAGCGTTGGTAGATTCCAAATTTGCAACAAATCGGTTAAATGAAAGTACGACATTACAGAGTGGACTTTTTTAATTTTTGCTGGAGTTTTCTAGAAAACGATTACTACGATTTCCTTTAAACTTGGTATGCTTAAATTTCAAATATGGTTCAATGTTATTAGCGCTCTATTCTGGACTATACTTCCTACTGTGGAGGTACTTGTCCCCCCATCACCTCTGCCTCGTTATATTGGATATATGAGTAAAATGTGAAACTTAAAGAAAATTAGTCTTTAATTTATACAATATTGTATTAACAGCAGTAACAGAAAGTCGCGTGAGTGTTTCACACCAGATTTGTTGTGTGTCTCACAACAACTCATCATCACGTGTGATTTTGTGCTAATTCAATTTCGAAAATTGTACATGACCGCAAAACTTATATTTTTTAATAAAAAATTTAAATTAAAATCAAAAAAAGATTTGAAAAATCGGTGTAAAATGGAAAATCTGAATAATTTTTGTTCCATTTATTTATACTTCGTTCAGTATTTATACTCACCATATTGTAGGACATATTTTAAAAATGTAATGGCTGCGACAATATCCCTCAAACTTGCTTCTTACGTAATTTTTCCAATACATTCCTTTTCTGTTTATATTAATTACAAGTCCAAAATTCTTTGTTAAATTCTATGAGAATTCAGCAAGCCGTTACTCTAAATAACAAATACAATCAGTATTCAAAGAGTAAACTTAAAACAAAATCGATTTATACTATCGATAATTCATTTTTAAAAAATCTGGTGTGAAACAGTGGCACGACTTCTCTTGCTACAGTTTACAAGATTGACCTTCTTTTTTTTCAAACTTATAATTTTTAGTTAATGTTTGTCTTCAGTTTTATATCAATAGGAGAATCTAAACATAATAAAAATGACTTCTTTTGGAGGAAACCACAACCCCCTCCCACGGCCAGAGCTTCTTTAAATGAATTTCTCGGGAAAAAGTTTCCAACAAAAGTGATAGATCTCTATATTCACAGTTAGTGTACCAAATTTAATGAAATTCGTCGGTGTTTTTATGGAGAAAATCGCGAAAACTGAAAAAAAATTTCAGTAGAAACGTATTTCCGGGTTCTCGATTTTCTTCAAACTCGAAATATTGGCAACATATTTAATTCTATTTAATGTTATTTAGAAGACAAAATTATATAATAAATTGAAATAGCACTTTAGTGGAAACATAAGCCCTACCTCCTCCTCTCTCAAAAACCCCCTTAAGTGACTTTTACCCGGAAAATGTTCAAATAAAAGTTGTACTCTATATGTGTAGTTCATATAAATAGTTTAAAGAAAATCATTGGCGCCGATTTAGAGAAAATAGCAGAAAATTAAATAATACTTTTAAATAAAAATGCACTTCCGGTCATCCGATTTCTTTCAAACTCGAAATTTCGATAAAATATTTCATTCTAATTAATATTATTTAAATAACAGAATTCCGTATTTAAATGAATTTTTCCGAAGAAATGTTTCAAATAAAAGTTATATCTCTTTGTATGTGTAGATCATATACCAAGTTTAACGAAAATCGTTCAAACCATTTTCGAGAAAATCAGAAAAAACTGAAAAGAACTTCCAGCAGAGTCGAACTTCCGGTTGATGATTTGCCTGAAATCTTCGTATCTGATGTGGTGGTAGTACCTTCTCGGAATACCAAGTTTGAGCTTGCTGCAAATTTCGTTTTTGAGATATTCTGTTAACACTGACAGACCATTTTTTGCACCTAGGGGACCTCAGAAGAGTATTTGCGGTAAAAACTTAATTTGGAAAAGCTGACACTATCGCAATATTTGAAAAAAATGCAAGATTCATAAAAATATATGCTGTTTTTATCTGATTATAATTAAGCGGGGATATTCGCATAAAGAAGTTGAAATTAAATTAAACAATACAGTAACTAGATCGGGATGATTACGATCGCAATGGCAGTGTAAACAAGATTAGAGTGCACAAAGTGTATTTCTCTAATATCCCCCCGGTACGGCCAAGCAGATAAGAGGATTATAGTCAGAGTGCTTCTGCTCTTACGTCTCCATCCTCTGATTAGGAAATAATTGAATCGGGGGGAAGGTAAAAAGTTAAAATACATTCAATAAAATCAATTAAGATTCTAGTATAGGAGTCAGGCACATAGAGTGCACTGAAAATTTAGTGGGGCAGTCGGCTGGCTGTTTTTAGACGAACGAATTTTTGGGCTAATGGAGGATTGAACAATATATATATATATATATATATATATATATGCACGGAAATAGCGTACTGCTTTTCAGAGCTTCCAAAAATCCTTCCCTGAAGAGCCTCATTGCAATATGGCGAAACGTCGGTTTTTAGCAAATCACTGACGCGGTCTCAATCCGTCAAGTGATTTTCAACGGTAGATCAGTTGATGATAGTGTAAAATAGCAGGTCTGAGCACACCCAAACTTAAATTTTATTTGTCAAGAAATAAAATGATGGATTTGTAATTTTCTCGTAAACGACTCCAACGACTTCCTTCAAACTTGGTATGATGCCAATTTCACAGATAAAAACATTTCACTTTTAATTGAAACATTTATCCACAAAAAATTATTTTGGATTGTTGAGCGGAAATTGTGGCGTTAATTTCAAATTTTATATGTAGTTGGTTCAATGTTTTTAGAGCACTCTACTGGGTTATACTATAAGCATCACTTCTCTACCTGCCAAGATTAGTATAGGTTGGTACTTATCCACCTCCTCTTTGGACAAATTTGAGTTCTACATGTAACTTATTAAAAGGAGAAAGAGGAGGTCGTGTGAATGTTACACACCAGATTTTTTTAATCTCTAGAGAATAACACAACTTCACCAACAGATATTTAGGTGAATATTTGACACATTAATGTTGACCCACTTAGGTTGTACAAAAGACTTTTTTTCTCGTACTCAGAGATCTGAAACATGTATTTCCGCTAAAAGTCTATTTCAAGCATTGCAACTTTGACACAATCGCAATACTTCTTCTTCTTACAGTAGTAAGAGAAAGTAACCCCCTCCTACATTCTGAGATCTTGAATTGGATGCCTTACATAAATTACGGGCGCATCTGTTGCGTTGGAGAAAATGCACTGATGGGGAAAATTGTCTGCTACACGCAGTATGAGAATGGTAGAAGAAGAATTGTGCTTGATCGATTGGTTTGGGGCGGCATGATTAAGTTTGATGCATTGAGGCGTTCTAGGCGCTCAAAGGGAATGAACCCATAATATATATGCTGCACAACTCACCCGACGACCATTGGATTCAACTTGAACCCATTCACCACATCTAACTCCCGGCTAATTACTGTGCAGATGCCTAGCCATACAGGTGCTGTCTGCTCAGCTAATTACCTGTCACGGCCTCCCTAGACTTCTTGTTTCTCCGCCTTCACTTCCTCCATCTAGTACAATAAGATAATAGTTCGATAGTAGCCATACCCTATCCTTGTTTCTTAGCGTGTCTAGGACACCATCTTTATCATTAATCGATATCTCTCATTAAATTCTGTTTAGAAAATAGCTAATCACCACGGAACTAATCCCCTTGTAAAGCCGGTGATTTATTGCCGATTATCTTATCCTTTAAGGAATAAAAAGTAATGATTTTCTCTGAATAGTTTTTAGTAAGATCGAATACGTCTCTTAAGGGCGTAACGAATGGTCAACGTTTCTCCTTTCTCTTATTGCTATGAAATGGAATATTGCAATTGTATCAAATTTTCACCAGAGAACTCATCTGACCGCATGTGCACGTGTGTGTTTGTGCACAAAAATCTCAAAAATGAAAAGTCATTGGAAGTTTATGATTATTTACGGGATAATGATCACTACAACTGCCATGGAGGTATCGCCTCAAAATCCATCAACCAGAATTATACCCCTTTATAAATATTTCTCCTTTTACTTTTTTTCCAGTTTTTCTCAATTTTCTCTAAAACGACTGCAATGAATTTCCTTCAACTTCACAGATTCACTTACACACATAAAACCTAATACATTTATTTCAAACATTTTCCAGGAAAAGGAGATTTTCGGAGGAATCTAGGGGAGCTGCAAGGTTAAGCTTTCCTCCAAAGTGCCAACTGAGTGCCACACACGGTTTTGCCATTCTATATTATCTTAAGATATATTAAATTCATTCCTAGAATTCCATGTTCTAAGAAAATCGGTTAACCAATAGAATTATTTCATATAGAACACGGTTTTGAAAGTTTTCGAAACGTTCCGAAGAAGAAAAAAATGCTCTAAAAATTGTCTTTAAATTTCGAATGCTCACAAACACGGATAGGTACATATAAATAATGTACACACTATTCCGGACATAGAGAGCTTGAACTCTTATTCCGGAATATGTGGATACTTGAACTCTTGTTCGAACCCACACATAAAACCCAGGGTAAAGGAAAATCTTTCCCGGTACTGAATCTTGCTGACAGAAGATGATCGATATAAATTTGTCTATGGCTGACGTAACTTTATAGTCATAAAATATAAAGTTAATTATTTAACTTATAATAACGTATAATTTAAAATATATATATATATATATATTATTATATTCTATATTTGTATTTTTATTCCTCCTGCACAATATATATGCTTTTATGAGAGAAATTTTAAATTATTTAATAACTGTTAGTATGAAAATATGTTAGCGAGATGACTGGGAAGATTCGCCCAAGTAGGAGACTTGTTAACGCTCGGGGCATGCACTGTAGGAGACGGTTAGCAAGCCTGGTGCTCTGCAGCTAGCCAGACTGGCGTTGTGTACACGCAGGCAAAATGGTTCTGAAATTACGAGAACACTGTATATATATAACCTCCCCTTACTGTTTTCTTTGTAAATAAAGAAACTTCTACTCAAACCTTCCCCCGGCACAACAAAATAGGCATACTTGGCATACATAATGTTTGCTTACATAATATCTCTACCCCCACCACTTTATGATTTAATATGACTGAGATGTAAAGGTTTATATATTTTTTTTTGTTATTCAAATATTAACTAAATACATTGTTAATATGCTCCGGAAATGTTTCGAAATTTTGACTTTCTAAAGAGGATTCCGCTTATTCCCTATTGAAGGAAATTTTTAAACAGAACAGAAAACTATGTAGGAAATTATGTATGGGTCGAGCCCATAAAGGCCTGCTAGATGGGGACGAGAAGTTCATTTCACGTAATACAGTCAAATTACAAATCTTAAACTTTTCTAGCCACTAATCTCGACACAGATTCAATTCAAACAGCACAATCAATCAATTGATATAGTCACACCTTTTTTGTTCCTTTTTATGGGTTAAACAATCTTGCAAAAGAGTTGGGGGTTTGGAGGGGAAATGTTTTTAGCGATAGGGATGCAAAAGATTTATCGGTTGCCTAGCAACTTAGGCTTCAAGCGCTGGCAACACTGTTGCCAGGAAGAATGGGGAATTTCCGCTGTTAGAAGGGGATCGTGCAATACTAAAAGGCACGATGGTAGTGACTTCAATTGCTATTCTAACGAAGGTGGCAGCCCTTTTCAAGGCCGCCGGCATGAACAGAGAGAGAGTGTGGGTGGGGTTGTCTTCTGATCGCTTATAAGTTAAGTACACATTCAAGCATTACTAAGTAGCTTGAAAGATTTTTATATAAAATGGCCGGAGTTATTATAAAAGAATATTTAATAAAACAATTAATTATTTCTCAATAGATTTTTTTATTTATTATTTTAACATTTCTCTTAGGGTAGTAAATACAAGCCAATCAGCTGATCTTTGTAATTAATCGATACTGTTTACATATTGCAAGCTTGTTAAACAGTTTTACCACACAGTGAGACGTATCAATCGTATCAGTCCTAAACATATAAAAAAAAAAAAAATCTGGTGTGAAACACTCACACGACTTTCTCTTACTCTAATTAATACAATTTAATCAAGAAATTTACTTTAAAATTGCAACGTTACAATGTTTAGTTGGAATGGCCATTAAAATGCGGATTTTGCGGTGGTAGTGCCTAAACCGAATACCAAGTTTGAGCTTCCTGCGTCTTTTTTTTGAGAGATTTTATTCTCTCTCTCTCTCTCTCACACACACACACACACACACATAAGATCATTCGCTAAAAACATATTTTTCCTATACAGTGGACCCCAGAACTTGTACTTCCGGTGAAAACTCAATTTCCAAAATCTGGCACGACGCATGCTTTCTCTTACTCTAGGAGGTACATCACTCTAGGAGTAAGAGAAAGTAAAGGTCTAGTATGAAACACTCACATGACTCGCTTTTTATTTTTGAAACTTGCAATATAACTAAAAATGGTGGGTATTAAACTTGTTTGCCTGAATGTAACTTGCATGGCAGCACCCTCTGCCTCAACGCGTTAGCAGAGCTTGTAAAGGCATTTTAAATTTAGGACTAACCTCTCAGGTGCCCCAAAGCATTCCTAAAAATTCAGTATTTCCTGGAAAATGTTTCAAATTAAAATAATAAATAGATTCACACCTGTGCAGTAAGTTAAAAGAAAATTTATGGCGCCCTTTCTTGGAAAAATTCCCCCCAAAAAATATTCAGGAACCTGTTGGTAGTGCAAGTTGCAGTTGCGGTTAAGCTAATTTCTTCAAATTTGGAGAAGTAGCAAGGCTTGTTATGTATCTTGATATTATACAGGTGGCAGACATACAATGTTTTTTGAAGAGGAACTTTATTGGTACGCATAACGCTACTCCAGAACTCCCCCAAGAAAATCAATTTTTCTGTACAAATATGTGAAATAAATGTGATAGAGGTATTTATCATTGCTACTGCCATTTTTCATTTTGGAGATAAATTTATTTAGTCGCTAAAAACCAATTTCGATCGCAATAATTTTTCTTACAGATTAAAAGAAAGCAAGAGAAAAATAAAAACCTAATTTAATAATGACATAAACATTTTTTTTATATAAATAATGAAACAACGCTTTTATGATCAGTGAAAGCGTATCCATGTGTGATCAGCTGATTGTACGGAAGTAAGACGAACGAACATAATCAGCTGCAGTGCGTGCGCCTGTATAGCCACATTTATAACGGTTAAATATACCGTGTCTGATGTAAAGCACCGTCTACTGGACACATATAACAAATCCTCTATCCACTACCATTGTTTAATAAGAAGGTTTTTATACGCGACTTACTGGTTATCCCGCATGAACAATTATAATCGATTACCTACTCATAGTATTGCATCTATCAGATTAATTTTCACCTTTATATTTAAACGTAATTTACGCTTATTTAATCTTATTATCGTAAATGTTATTGACTTAAAAAAATAAAAGAAATCCAATCTCACGTACATTACTTTCTCTTTCTGCAACTAATAAATTTTTAATTGACAAATTATCTATTAATCCTTAGACTGCTAATAGATTACAGTAGTAATTATTGCGATCGTATTAGATTTTTGCAAAATTGAGTTACTTATCAAGTAGCGATTAAAGTAATGTTTTTTCTACATTCCAATTCAGATACTGACAGCAGAACGAGAGAAAATACTTTACGAGAAGAGAACGAGAAAAATACTTTACTTACCGGTTGGATATTTAAATTGTGAATTAATATTCTACAACCTAACTGATATGAATAAAAAAAAATGGTGTGAAACACTCACACAACTTTCTCCTAATCCAGTTTTCAAAATTGTAATTGACAAATTTTATAGTTTATGTACCAAATTTGATGAAATGCTTACCAGTTCGCCGAAAACTAAAAAAAATGTCAGTAAAAGCGCACTTCCGGTTTACTAGTTTTCTTAAAACTCGGAATTTTGGCTATTTGTTTATTTCTAATTAATTTTGTTTGGATGGTAGAATTGTATAATCAACTATGATAGCACTTTAGAGAAAAACATAACCCCACCCCTTCCACAAAAGCCCCCTTAAATGACTACACCAGGAGAAATATTTCAAATAAACTTGTAGCTCTTTATATGTGCAGTTCATATTCCTAGTTTAATGAAAATCGTTGGAGCCTTTTTCGAGAAAATACCAGAAAAATGAAAAATGCATTTCAGTAAAAACGCACTTCCGGTCATCCGATTTTTTCAAACTCGGAATTTCAACAACACATTTAATTCTAATTAATATTATTTAGATGAAAGAATTATATAGTAAACTGAAATAGCACTTTAGAGGGAAACCTGACCCCACCCACCTCCAAAAGTGCCCTCAAATGAATTTTTCCAGAGAAATGTTTTAAATAAAAGTTGTAGATCATTGTATGCGTAGTTGATATTGCAAGTTTGAAGAAAATCATCGAAGCCATTTTTGAGAAAATCGCAAGAAAGTAAAAAAACCATTAAGTAAAGTGGTACTTCCAGTTGAGGAATTTGGACCACTGACCTACTGTCGGATCTCATGGTGATACTAAATGGATTATCAAGTTTCAACTTTCTACGATTTTTCGTTTTTGAGCTATGCTGTTCACATACATACACATACACATACACACACACACATACACACACACACACAGACTATTAGCTAAAAACCACTTTTTTGGACTCAGGGGACGTCAAAAAGGATATTTCCGGTGAAAACTCGATATCAAAAATTTGCCATTACCATACTCTAGGATTAAGAGAAAGTAAAAAGATGGTACTTTCGGTTGACGATTCTAACTTCCTGTCGAATAATCTGGTGTTTTCTAAAGGAAATATCAGGTTTAAGTTTCGGCGATTTTTCGTTTTGTTGTATTTTATAGGCGTATAGGCGATATATAGGACAAAGCAAATGATTTATTTCTTTAAAAAAAAATGCACTTTTTCAAACTCGAGGGACCTAAAAATTGGTATTTCCAATAAAAACTCATTTTCAACAATTTGTCACAATCTCATTTGTTATAGCAATTAGCAGAATGTACATCTCTGATTTCTTTATAACTAATCTTTAATATTTAGTTTTCCAAAAATCTCATTGTACATTGAACAAGCGGTTAGATCAGAAGTCAAGCTATGACGGGTAAAAATCCCTTCTTGACGTATGTGTGGGCTTTCCTTGACTTTTGATTTGCAATTTCATGAATACTAACTGAACTATTTAAAGAGGCTTTTTTTCCAATTTGTTTCCTCAATAGTTCAGTTCAAAATATCTATTATTTTGCTCGTTTCACTAGGAACCACAGAATAAACATCGTAGAATTACTTGCAAGTGAAACAGGAAAAACAGAATAAAAATTACAATGATTTGAGTCCGTAGTTTTGAAGAATTGTGAGCAATTTGATGAATTGGAACAGGCGAGAATGAATACGGACCGAAGGGAACCATGTTTCTTCCATCATTTAATTTACACTTCCTGTTTTTAGCTGTTCCGTTCAGTGAAAACAAGAGAGAGAGATTCTTAGAAGTCTTGTTTATGAGTGCAGAATCATTTCTTTGCAACTATATGATAACGATACAGTCCGTTCATGTTCCTTGCCTTGGTGTATTCCTTAGCATCAACCATCCATCATACTTGCGGACGCCTGAAGAGTAGCGTTCTCATGGGTTACCACAGCTCCAACACACCATGCACACACTCTGTAGAAAAGTATGTACCAATACATAGACTTACACTAGACACAAGGTTACAAACAGTACACTAGGGCGACCGTCTCTAAGTAAGTTACTCCGACTGATTCATGATGGAGGTGGTGGATCTGCTTATCCCGAAGGGGTACACCAACTGGACTGGGTCATTCAGTTCCATTCCCTATCTGGTTAGGATTTCGATAATCATGGTTCAAAAAGAAAATATAACTGGGCATTTTGTAGGGAATCTCTGATCTGGTAAGGAAAACGGATTATTGCATTTTGACGTATCTTAATATTATACAGCTGCTAGAACTGTACACCGGATTGAAGTGGTAATTTAGAGGCCACTTGGCTCTTCAAAGTGGCCCTTGATGGCTCAACGTTGCAGTTCCCCTGCAAACTTCCAAAAATCAATTATACAAAATAATTCTGATAAACCATATGTGTGTGATTAGTATGATAACTTTCGAATGGCAATCCAGCCATATCCAAGAAAATCACAAAAAAAAAAAATTGATTGGCAAAAATTGTTTAATTTCTAAACTCCCACTTCCGGTTGGTGGATTTTAACCGACATCTTCACGACAGGTGCGATGGTAGTATCTAAACAGAATAACAAATTTGAGATAACTGTGTAATTTTTCTTTTACAGATCTTTTGTTCACACATACTCGTACACCCATATACAGACCATTTTATACGTGTTCAGAGATGATCAGCTGATTCGCCACTATTCGGGACAGTTTATGCGATTTTTGTCTGTAAACTTTTAGCTTATTATGTGAAATAATGTGAACTGTTTTTATTGTAACTGTGAATTTTAAAAGTGTTTTTTTATAGTTTTTGTTAATGGACATTGAAAATGTACTGAAAAGGACAATATTGTAAATATTTTATTTTTTCGAACTTTAAATTTTCTAGGTTAGGTAAGTTTTGTTTTAATTTATAACTATTAACTTTAACAGGACCACTAGTTCCAAAAGTAGCCACATGGCTCATAGGGAGCAATAGGCTCCAAACCTCCTCCAATGATACAACAGGCATTGTAACATATGATTCAAGCAGGGACAATAAATTAAATGAAAATAATTTGTTTTTTAATAATAATAATAATAATAATAGTAATGCATTAAATAATTCACCACAAATAAAACTGCAAAATGGCCAAGTAGTGTGGGTAATTCAGAATTACTTACTAAAAAAAATAAAGTTAAACCTCCAAAGAAGTGCAAAAAATCTACTGGCAAAAAATGTAGTAATCTGATGCGCACACAGTCTCTACAATCCTTAAGTGGATCCGCTTGAGACATTACACCTTTGTTACCGAGGTGATATCTCCTTCGACATGTCCGACTAATACCTCGCCAAATTTTTGTACCCCAAATCCTTTTGCGCCGTAAGCCTTAACGATGAGCAAGAAACTCCCCAAAAGAATCCATCACCTAGCAAGTCACCAAAACCTCCTCCAATTTTCATTTCAAATGTAAATGACTACCTACAGTTTTGCAGAGCATTAACGCAACTATTTGGAGCCTCGACCTTTGAATGCTGTCTACTAAAACTGTGGATGGCTACAGAAGAGCAATAAAATATCTACAAGAAAATCAAGTTCAGTACCACACTTATCAGATAAAACAAGATAAGGCTTTCAGGGTGTTGAGAAATCTACAAACCATACCCGCGGAGGCCATACAAGAAGATCTGGAAAAACTGGCCACAAGGTCAGAAAGGTGACAAATGTGAAACATCCAGCTACAAAGATGCCACTACCTCTATTCTTCGTCGACCTTGAACCTCAAGAGAACAAAAGATATTTTTAATATTAAAGCGGTAGTGTACACAAGGGTCAAGGTAAACGAACCACACAAAACAGCAGAGCTTATCCAGTGTAAGCGATGCCAGCAGTATGGCTACAGCAAAACGTACTGTAACCATACGCCAAGGTGTGTTAAGTGTGCTGGATACCATTTATCCAGTGAATGCACAAAGCCTAGAGACATCCCTGCAACTTGTGCACTTTGCCAGGGAGGACATCCCGCTGCTTATAAGGGCTGTGAAATTCATAAAGAGTTACAGCGCCTTCGGAGGAAAACAGGCACACAAAATGGCCGCAGTTCTCAATCACGTCCAAGGAATGAAGAAATGCCTCTGCCCAAACGGACAGACTTTCCTCCACTACCACAGAAGGAGAATCCACAGCAGCAGCAACCATCTCAGCCATCTACCAGTTACTGGCATCGTTCCGCTGGGGTCTCGGGGTCACCAACCAACTCCACATCTATCTCTACTAACATGACTACAATGTTAACTTCCTCCATCTCTGCATTCAAATCACTCATCAGTCTTCTTACAACACTGTGGAAGACACTCATCCACTCATCAGGCTTACAAAATGAACTCACCCTCTTCACTTAACAATCTTCCTCATTCACTTGCAGTCCTTCTCTGGAACGCAAACGGGCTGAATACCCACAGAGACGAACTAGATATTTTCTTGCATGACAAACGAATTGACGTCGCTATTAACAGAAACACACTTCACTGGACGATGTACTGTTACATAACCGACCACACCACTTACAGAGCAGACCACCCGGACGACACAGCCCATGGTGGCGCTGCCATTCTCATCCGCTCCTCATTAATTCGTCATCATTACTCAATAGAACAGTCCGATTCTCTTCAGTCCGTAGCAGTGACCCTGTCTTGCCATCCATTCTCATTGGCTGCAGTGTACTGCCCTCCTAATAAAGCCATCTCTTCTCAAGAATTCAGTGCATACTTTCACAAACTGGGGCCCAGATTTGTGGCAGGAGGAGACTACAACGCCAAGCATCCGCAGTGGCGTTGTCACACTCCTAACCCTAGAGGACCGGAGACTACTCAAGTTCTTAGTGACTTAATTATCAAGTGCTATCTCCAGACCAACCAACTTACTGGCCGACAGCCCTCCCTAAATTGGCTGACATTCTATATTTTGTACGGATGTCTATACACTTACAGATCTCCCTTCAGACCACAGTCATGTACTTTTAGTTCTTACTGCGACACCTGAGGTACTTCCCGCCCGACTCTAATTACTGGACTAATTGACTGGGACCTTTTCCAGACTGTACTAGAAAGTAAACTCAACTTGTCCCTTTCCTTAAAAACAGACGAAGCAGTACATACTTTGACTAAATCAATACAGACTTCTATCTGGGAATCAACTACTCACTTAAACCGAGAGACGTACATATTTTCTTTAACATATTTTCTTTAAATTTGAAATTTTGCTCATTTGTCCTTAGATAAAGAAACAGGTGGTGGTGGGAGGATAATTGCCAACCTACCAACAGTGGCAGGCTGAGAATGAAGATTACATTGTTGAGAGACCAATAATATTGAACATCCTTTTGTCATGTGTGATTAAAAGTATAATAAGTTCAGTCAATATTTTTGATTCAATAATTGTACATTTATTACAAGGTTGCAGAAAAATATCATATAATCCTTGTTATTATTACAGTGAAAAGAAAAGTAGTTGAAGCGTTTTGTCTAAAATTATTAATCAACTTTTTAATATTGTCCATCAAAAATGACGCTCCCAGCTGTTTGGAATATGCGTACTTTACGTGTTTATATACACAAATTGAATAGATTTCTTGTTGCACCATCACATATATTATACAGTCCATTGAAAGTGTGTATCTATTTTTATACTCTTATATAATATTGTATGCATTAATAAAATTAGTTTCCTAAGTTATTTTCTGTTTATATGATTGGCGCTTACAGATTTGTTTACAAAGGTGTATTCGAGTCTCCGGATTACATCACCATTTCTAATAACAACAACAACAACAATGAAGTCTCCTAATCACATTTATAACCTTTTGCATCTAAAACCTGATTCAAATTCTGGATATCTGACCTTGTTTAAGCCCCCTTCCTTAACAAAATGTTCTGCATTATTAATAACAGTTATTTTTTTTTAAACGGCTTTTTTGAATTTTTGAGAGTTGAGAGTTGTACTGCGTAGAGTTGTAACCCGCACGTGACAGGTTATCTCAAAACAAAAACAACAAACTTGAAACTTTTTCATTTTTGAGACATTTTGTTCGCACACTCGCTCGCAATACTTCCTCTTACAGCAGTAAGAGAAAAAAAAAAAAACTTAATCAGCTCTGGGATTCACTCTACAGATTTAATGAAGTCAAAACCAATTGAATTAATAAAGATCGTTTAAATGATTATGGTGGGGGGGGGGTAAATTAATGGGATTGTGTAGGGGAAAATTAGAAATGAGAAAAAGTGGAAGGGAAATTTAAGCGAGGAAAACAGCAGGCAGACCAAAGTACAAAACCCTGATTTTCCTACTTGGAAGCAACTGGACGACTTTTTAATTAGATTGCGGTTCGCCAGAGTGTACCACCCGCAGAAGGCTCCATCTATACCTCTTATTTCTCAATAGTGTATTGCGCACCACAAACACACACACACACACATACCTACTTACGACCAGATTACAAATCCTTTTACACAAGAAAAAACCGCAATGTGCTTATTTTAGTTTGGTACAAAATTCCCTTAAAACTTAAGAAAGAGAGACAGAGGTTGTCTAAACAAAAATTTTGCTGATAATATGCTGAAAAATGGCAAATAAAATATTTTTACTTTCATTTAGTGCTGTAATTTGTCAATGAAAAATGTAATGGATCGAATCAGTGAACAAATTACTCTGCACCTGAAGTTCACTACATTTCTCCCTCAAGCTCGTAGGGCGGGCAAACTCTGATAGGAGAAGTTAAAAAGAGTAGGGACTATTCCAGCTGCCTGTATAAAAAGTGCCGGATTCTAACTCATTGAGTCACATTGAGTCACCGTCAACCGTCAACTTTCAATATACTTCATACTCACACCGTCACTCTGCCAGTCAGTCTGTCACTCTCTTCTCACGTTACCATATTCTCACCCTAAAAATAGACAGTGTAAAGTCCTTGCAGTGGTAATTATTCGCACATAATAGAAACAGTGTTTAAGTAAGTTTAACTTGACTCAACCTAAGTTATTCCTCTTCTGACCAATTCCCAAAAGCATCCATTACAGAATAACGTCTCTTTTTCCCTGAGTAGAAAAAGAAAACCTCATTTTTAACGAATGATTTGTATTTGTATGAATGTTTGAACAGATTATGACAAAAACAAACCTAATGTTCCGTAACACAAACCACCAACAGATCCTTTACAATGGCTTCGATCAAAATCATCAATAGGAACCGCGACATAACATGTTTTTTCCCTTTAGTTTTACACGGGTCTCTTTGAAGTTCCCTTACTAGCTGCAACTATGCAACATTTTCATTTGAAACAGTATCCTAAGAAAAATGATTATTGGAGCAGCCCAGATGCGCTTCAACCTTGAGTTTATCTTTAAAGTGGCGCCCACATTATGATCCACAACCAGCACTGCTAGTATTCCAAGTTTGTAGTAAATTGGCTAACCGGAAGTACCGGAAATTTCTCGAAAACTGTTCCTCAGATTTCCTCTAAACTTAGAATACCAACTGCACATTAAACGCACATTTTTATTGGAAACATATTTCCCAGAAAATGTTATTTTAGGCGGATTCTGTTCTAATTTAGGCTTCACTTTAAATTGCCGTTCAAGTTTAGCCGGTAACTGAAAGATAGCGCCATAAAATGCAGACTCATCCAGGTACACTTTTGTATGCCCTAAAATCCGACAACTATACCTCCCTTACCATATATTCATATGAATGCTAAGCCCATCTATTGGTAAGATCAAGTATTGCAATCGTGTCAAATTTTGGAAATCCAATTTTAACCGGAAATACATGTTTTGAAGTCCCATGAGTACGAAAAAACAATGTTTAGCTAATGTTCTCTGGTATGAACAAAATATCTAAAAATGAAAAATCGCGGGTGGCTCAAACTTGGTTAGTACGAGCCGTATCTAATTACGGAAGGTTTCTGTCAAAATTCATCAAACAAATTTTTAATTTTCTCGGAAATGATTTTCTTTAAACTTTGCATACTGTCTATATACATAAATGCCTATCACTTTTATTTTATATATTCTGGGAAAATATATTTTGGGGGTTTTCTGAGGGACATTATAGTTATGCTTTCCTCTAAACTGCTATTTAAGTACAATTAATGATTTACCAACTTAATTAATTATATTATGCGACTTAATTGGTTAATGAGTTTTTCGGGTGGGAATTTTCTCGAAAAAGGCCACAACGTTTTTCTTCATATTTGGAACATGAACTGCACAGATAATTACGTATTTTTGTTATTTGAAATATTTTTTGGGGAAAAAAAGGGCTGGTTTTGGATGGTTGTTGGTTACCTGTCGGTTAGGTTAAAATTGAAACGGCTGCTACAAGCTGAGACAGATGGCGCAGCTATACTAGTTACAGTCGGTGTATATGATAACCCCAACTAAACGTTTGCAAACATTATCATTTTAGAGACGATTTTGTCTATTAGATTGTATTCATTGCATTAGGAGAAAGTCATGTTAAGTTGTTGTGGCAGAGCTGGAAAGTATCAGACATATTTTCCGTGATAGCCTGCTTCTTTTTGTGGTCATCAACCGTTTCGGGCGTTCGCCCAACATCAGGATGTTTTTGTCAAAACAGTATGATAATATAGACTTGCATAGAGCAAATTCAGTTAATACACTCACGTTAAAATACTCGTTTTAAGTGTTTCACACCAGATTTTTTTTAGTTTTCATCATTATTTTCCAATATAGAAGGCACTTTTATAGTGTAGAACTTTGTAACCTCCCCAATAAGAAATAAAGAAAAGTAATCTCTCTCTACAAACAGCTGATTTCCATTTTAAATTTTGTTTTTATACATTTCAGATAGGAGCATTGCAGGCAGTTCTGTCCCATGAGGGTTCCCATTTAAACTTACTCTTGCCCTGATTCTATAATCTCTGCTGTCACGCTTGACAACTGGCGTCAACTTTTGTTCAAATATTCCATTGCAAGAAGAATATCTTCAAAAAACATAAAAGATAATTGTAGTGTGAAACATTCACCCGACTTCCCTGTGACTGCTGTTAACACGATTCTATATACAATTATAAATTTTCTTATTAATTTGTTCCACAATAAATATAGAGCTGGCGGGAGGGGGGAAGCATCAACCCAGGCAGGCACAAAGTGATTACATAGTAATCCAGAAGAGAGCGCTAATAACATTAAACGATCTTAAAATAACTTCTGAAATTTAACACCACAAATTGCGCAGAACCAATAAAATCGATTTTTGGGGGGAAAATATTTCAAATAAAAGTGATAGAGGTTTATATCTATGCAGAGTTAGTATCCCAAGTTTAAAGGAAATCGTTATTGTCTTTTTCGAAAAAAAAATTAAAACCCCAAACACCTATTTTGTAAAGTCGCATTACCGGTTAACCGATTTTTTTTTACTTTCTCTCACTCCTAGTAACAGGTAATCATACCAATTGTTTTCACCGGAAATATCGTTTTGAGGTCCTCTGAGTCAAAAAAAGTAGTTTTTTGAAAATGATTTGTGTGTGTGCGTGCATGTGTATATGAACAGCATAGCTCAAAAACGAAAAATCGTAGAAAGTTCAAACTTGATATTCCGTTTAGATATCACCAGGGATCCGACAGTAGTATTTCATCTGTCAAAATTCCTCAACCGGGAGTACCACTTTACTGAATTTGTTTTTTCACTTTTTTGCGATTTTCTCAAAAATTGCTCCAACGGTATATTTCAAACTTGGTATATCAACTACACATACAAAAATATACAACTTTTATTTGAAACATTTCTCTGGGAAAATTCATTTAAGGGCACTTTTGGGGCAGGGGTGGGGTTAGGTTTTCCTCTAAAGTGCTTGTTTCAGTTGACTATACAATTCTGTCATCTAAACAATATTAATTAGAATTAAATAAACTGTTGAAATTCCGAGTTTGAAAATAATCGGATGACCAGAAGTGCGTTTTTACTGAAATGTATTTTTTAGTTTTCTGTTATTTTCTCGAAAACGGCTCTAACGATTTTCTTTAAACTAGGGACGTGAACTACACAGATAAAGAGTTATAACTTCTATTTGAAACATTTCTCCTGATAAAGTCATTAAGGGGGCTGGGGGTCATGTTTTTCTCTTAAGTGCTATCATAGTTAATTATACAATTCTACGATCTAGATAGACTTTAAACAAGCCTTTGTTTCTGTAAATCATGAACTGCTGTGGCACAAGCTTTATCAACTTGCAGTAAGTGTAAAAATTATTAGAATAATAATGAACCTATATAAATCCTCAACTCTCATAATTTCGGAAGGGAATAAATCTTCCAAGGAAATACCGATTACCAAGGGAGTACTGCAGGGTGAGGTTTTATTAAGCCCTCTACTCTTCTCGTTATTCATTTCAAATATAATTGATTATTTTACCGCTCATGGTTCACATGGCATTAATATACAAAAAGATAAGGATTTACTTATGTTGCTGTATGCCATGCCGATGATGTTGTAATGCTGACTTCATCTTGGCAGGAAACTCAAATTTAAATATTTTATACAATTATTGTTCAGAGAACTGTTTAACCGTCAACACTCATAAAACTTCAATCTTACCATTTAGTAGAGGTGGACGTATCCCCAAATATGATAAATTCATATACGATGGTATTGAAATTAAAATGGTCAAATATTTAATTACCTTGGTGTTCCATTTTATAGCTCTGGTATGTTTAGACAGTCTGTTAAATATTTTCTTAGTAAATGCTCCGCTGTCAATACTGTAGTATGGAATATACTGAAAGGCACAAAATCCGATTCTTGGCAATCAAACGGCATAATTCTTGATTGTATCTCCCAATCGGCTTTACTGTATATGTCAGAAACATGGGGCTGTAAGTACGGGAATGTCGTTGGACGTGGGCAGTTGTCTTTTTTTAAAAAGCTTCTTTACTTGCCGATAACCACCCCAGATTATTATGTAAGAGGAGCCATGTTCAGTTGAAGATATTTCAAAAAATGGTTAAATCTCTCTTGAAGATGCCGAACGAGAGAATTCCAAAAATATGTTTTAACAGATTAATGGCTCTCTCGGACAACTATAGCTTTCGATTTAAATGGGTGGATGAAATGAGAACCAGTCTTTGCCTTACAGGTGCCGATTATCTTTGGTCTTTGCAGGATCCAAATATCATTCAAACTAAATATAATGACCTGGTCTATGCATTTAAAAATAATCTATTATCCAAAGACCTAGATAGAATTTTTAATTCATCCTACAACCCATATTCTAGACTAATCGCTCCCTCCACTTTGCATTTCAAATTTTTATCACTTCATGTACATATAAGTAAGATTAGAATAATCTCTCAACTTAGACTAGCCTCTATAATTCATACCACGGTATACATTAATAACAAAATATGTTTTTCAATAATGTAACTGCCCTTATTGTTTCTCTACAGAAAAAGATAATCTAATTCATTTTTTGTTAAAGTGTAAATTCTTTACATGTCTTAGAAATAAGTATATATCAAAATATATAAATCACAATAACAGTGAAACTGATGAATTCATACTTGCCAATCTGTTAAATATCACCTCAGTCGAACATTTGAATGATTTGTATCTATTTATTGTACGTAAACAGTTTAAAATTAAGAAATAAGGACTAATCTTATTTTGTATTAGTTTAATTTTTATTTTATAACTATTGCTATTTATATGTGTACATTGTATTCTTTCTGATGTACTAAGATTAAAGCAACTCCCTACCTACAATAAGCTAATCGTTTAGATGTAAGAATAAATAAATAAATACATTCTACCATGTAGACAAAATTAATTAGAAATTAATAAATGGCCAAAATTCCGAGTTTCAAGAAAATTAGTAAACCGGAAGTGCGCTTTTACTGAACAGTTTTTCAGTTTTCGACGAACTCTGACGAATTTCATTAAATTTGGTACACTAACTATAAAATTTGTCAATTACAATTTTGAAACTGGGATAAGAGCAAGTGTGTGAGTGTATCACACCAGATTTTTTAACTTTGGAATTCTACCAATGCTTCGAATGCATTTCGATAGACAGAATCATACATTCTACTGAAGTGGTACTTTAGAGGAAAACTAAATGCTATTGTTCCCCCAGAACCCCCCCCCCCCAAAGGGAAAAATATTTTAAATAAGTGATAGGCACTTATGAGTGTACTTAGTATACAAAGTTAGAAAATCGGTGGAATCATTTTCGAGAAAATCGTAAAAAAAAACTGAAGAAAAAATCAGTAAAGTCGCATTTCCGGTTGATGGATTTTGCCCAAAACTTCGTGTCAGATTCGGGTCGATTCATTAGGTAGTACCTAAATGAAATACAAAGTTTGAGCTTTTCCTGCGATATTTCATTTTTGAGATATTTTATTACGCACATATTTTGTAGCCATTCGCTAAAAACAGTTTTTTTCGCACTCCGAGATCCACAAGAACATGTATTTCCGGTGAAAACTCAATTTTGAAAACTGACACGTTCGCAATATACAAAGTAAAAATGAAAAGTTGCTCCGTTTTGCTAGTGCTGAATTGTTAGTATTTTTGAGGTTAATATAATGTTGAGTCACTATAATGCTGATTTGGATATTTTTAGAAATATTGTCTAATTTTATCTATATAAATATATTGTATGACGGACATTTTTATAGCAATTGTTGGTAAGAAGAAATATTGCGATCGTGTCATATTTTCGAAATTAAGTTTTTCCATGGAAATACAACAGGAAACTTGTAGGCCTCCAACTTGATATTTCGGTTAAGTTCACCATGGTGGAAGGGGATTCCATCACAATCTGAAACTTACTTCTGAAATCACCATTTCGTGGCATTTACGTTTCCACCAGAAATGGGCGACTTTACAGAATAGACTTCTGCGTCTTTCGCAATTATCTAGGACGATGGCTCTCAATGATTTTCTTAAAACTTGTATGTGTTAACTGCACAGTTCTAAAACCTATCTACTGATTTATTTAAGACGATTTTTTTTGTTTTATTCGGAAAAATTGATTTTAGACGGAATTGTGGAGGGGGGTAACGAACACTCAATTTCGAACATTCGACACGATCGCAATACTTTCACTTACTAGAAATGGTTAGAGCCTTTTTCGAGAAGAAAGTTACTATCTTGACGGCATGGCGCTCCCCCCATTCAGCCATTTTTGTGCTGTCCATAACCTTCACACCACACAAAGTGGCCCTTCTAATGAGTGGGTTTCCCAGATAGCAGATACAATATCCACTGAAGAATGAATCGTCTTTAACAATTACGATTATCAATAATTAATACAAGTTCGGCAATTAGCAAACTTTAAATGTTGCGTACGTCCCCTTTGGAACATATTTGAACAGCAATGTCCAACCAACTATAAAAAGAATCTAAAACCTGAATAAATAAACGTGCTAAAAATAAAATAACGGCGGAACTAGGCGGAGTGACGCAATAGCTCCATTGTTTTCAAGGAAACCGCTACTGTGTCACTGTTCCATAACTACCGCGCGAGGGCAAAAAATAACACGCGGGTTAATCCTCAGATAAAAATTCACTTTTATTTTTATTGGCGATTTACCAGATAGTAGTGAATAATGAGATCATTATAAATTGGAATATTGTTAACGATGTTAAGAGGTGGATGGGGGGGGGGGGATAGTGGTCAAAACAAGGAAGTTTGGCTTAAAATCAAGTCTTTATTTCATAATACAAAATATATTTGTTTCTAATATGTTTAGTGAGTTCTGTTACATATTTAAAATGTTTTTTAAAAAAAGATGGGTATCTGTTTAATACTGCAATAGGACAATGTTGCCAATTTACCATTAACACCAAAAACAAATATCCCCCTAAAAAAGGTGTTATGGGATTCTCTAATTCTCATGACTTTTAAACATTAGTGATACATCAAATTAATTATTGTAAAATACATGTTTTGAGGTCCTCTGATTTCGAAAAAATGTTTCTAACGAATAGTGGGGGGGGGGGATGTATACAAAAATACATCAAAATACAAATCGATCGCTCCAAGCTTAAATTTGATTTTCTAATAAAATAATTCTGATAATCTTGATTCTGTCAAAATCCTTTAACCGGAAGTGTGACGTCTCTGAATAGTTTCGTCAGTTTTTTTTTGCTATTTTCTAGAAAACAGCGCCGATTTTTTTAAATCTTATATTATCAGCACACATGTATGCCTACCATTTTATTATTATGTTGTTATTATTATTATTATTGTGTGACCGAAGGCGCCTAAGCCAGTATGGCACATATCCCTCCACAAAAAACAAACACCTGCTGTGAAACACTCACACAACTTTCTCTTACTGCAGTTAACGAAATTATAATTGACAAATTTGCTTCAAACTTATAACTTTAACTAAATGATTATTTGTCTTCAATTTTATATTAATTGGAAAATGTAAACTTAATAAAATGACTTAATGGAGAAAAGTATAACTTCCCCCGCTCCCCTTAAACTTCTTTAAATGAAGTTTCTCGAAAAAAATGTTCAAACAAAACTTCTAGGTCCCCATATTCATAGTTAGTGTAGTACCAAATTTTAAAGAAAAATCCGTCGGTGTTTTTATTGAGGAGAGAAACGCAGAAAACTGAAAACAAGGTAAAAACTCACTTTAGGTCAACGATTTTCCTCACTTCTTCAGAATTTTGGCAACATATTTAATTCTAATTATTATGTTATACAGAAGATAGAATTGTATAATAACTAAAATAGCACTCTTGAGGAAAACATAACCCCCCTTCTAAAAGACCGCCTTAAATGAATTTTTCCAGAGAATGTTGCAAATCAAAATTATAGCTCTTTGTGTGTATGTATAATTGATATTCCATGTACGGTCTTAAGATGGAATGTCTCTCGCAAGCATTCCCTTGAAAATGTTGCCCTAACAAATATGCGGAACCTATAGTGGCGAAAGGGACACTGATCTAGATAGTGATACACCGTTCCTCTGACCCCATAGTCACAATTCTGACACAAAGGGCTAGACATCCTTCATGCTTTTTTACTAGCTCCTTCATGCTATATTCAAGCATGTCCAGGCAATACACCTACCCCCCTTCCGGACTTAACTGTATCCCTATCACTTTTATGTGAAACTTTTTTTTTAGAAACATTATTTTTGAAGGGCTATGCAACAGTTAAGCTTCTATTTAAAGTGCTACTTCAGTATAATGTACGTTTCTATCTCCTATATGATAATATTAATGTTCATTAAGAACATTGTCAGGAAAAATAGATTTTTAGGAAGTACTGGTGAATGAGTGACGTTGGATTTCAAGCATTTGTTGATCTAGGCCATTCTTCTGGTATAGTAATAGATTTTTATTTAAACTGAGAATATTAATTACACGTCTGACAAATTTGAATTCTCCTCCGGAAATAGATTTCAAGATTTCTAGCTCCAAATTGAGTAAAATCTACGCTTTCGCACCGCCCCACGTAAAATTATTTAAGGCTATTAAATATTTAGTAGGAAATTCTAAATTTGAAGAAAATATGGGAAATAAGGGAAAGACGTCATATATTCACGCCAGACGTTTAAGTTACACTATTAAATGGCGCTTGCAAAAGAAAGTAAGAATGCCGAATACTCTTGAAAAAAAGTGGTTTGTTAGCAAAGCAGTATTATACAGTTAACGGTACCTGTTACTGACATTGAATGGGGTACATTTCGACAGGTAGAAAACTAGATCTTACTCAATAGTATTTTCTTGTTCCGATTGCATCAACAGTATAATATCTCATTTGACCTAGAAATAATGTATTATCCAGAAATGTCTACTTTCTCTTGTTTGCTATAAAAGAAAAATTATTACATTGGATATTATGTGGACACGAAAATTTCGGTTAGAATCCATCGATTTGCTTTAAAAAAGGAAGTGGAGGCGATCGTCTCAAATTCTCGAAATTGAGTTTACTATGGTAATGCTTGTTTTGAGGTTCTCTAAGTAAAAAAGAAAGGATTGTAACTATTGTTCTGTGTGTGTGTGTGTGTGTGTGTGTGTGTGTGTGTGTGTGTAAGAACAATTATCACGAAAATGTGTCCAACAATGTGTCCCTTAAACTTCCTATACTATCTATATACATAAATCTTATCACTTATTTGAAGAATTTTCCCAGCAAAATCATTTTTACCCGGGGGGAGGGGGTAGTAGCAATGCTGCTTTCCTCATACCACACAGATAAGCACCAATCACTTTTATTTGAAATATTTTCCGAAAAAAAAAATTATTTTATGTAATTCTGCGGAAATTTGTGACGTTGAATTTCAAATTTATTTGAGGTTTGTTCAATCTTATTGGCGGCGCTCTCTTCTGGACTCCAATGTTATTATATTTTATTACCTGCCTGGGGAGATATTATGATATTACACAATAATTGTATTATGTATATATATGTATGTAATAAGTATATATATACTTATTGCATACATATATGTACATATCTCTATCACCTTTATTTAAAGCTTTTTTTAAAGTCGTCTATGTATTTATTAACGGAATTTCTTTTTAGTGATTACAAAATTATTTGCACCATTATTTATAGATCAGGTTATCATAGTTCCTGAAGGCAACATCAAGTATGTGCCCAGAAAGATATTTAAAAAAACATAATAAGGTCTAACTGTAGTAATATCAATTAGGCATATTAATTTCCATAGCATTGTGAACGATATATCGGACAATAACTTTAAAGGGGACTGCCTAAAGCTTTTTCACAGACGACTTGTTCCGACCAAAGGTTCTCAATTAATCTTCTCATACTCAGAAGTTGCTTGGTGGTTGTTGGGCTTTCTCCTTTACCAGACAAATTCTTCCAAAGAATTTTGGCAGTATAGCTCCATTACGCAGAGCTGCCTCCTTAAAACCCAATGCCCAGTAAGATTTCCAACCAAGTGTCTAAAAGAAGACCGAAGAAAGACACAGTAACATCTCACAATCAGCCCTATCCGGATTTCTAAACAGCATTTTAGACGCCAGAACAATCATTACACTCACCCATTCAGGGATGAATGTTGGTGAAGCTATTCCATGCCTGAAAACTAGATAAATAAACAAAATGCATTCGTGGGCCTAGATTTGAGCCAATTAATGATCAGAAGAGTAGACCAATTTTGTTATAGGGCACTTTCTTAAATGTCTCAAACTGGAGAAAATCCAGTATTATACTGAGTAAGATACAGGATTATATAATCCATTTTCTTCTTTTTTTTTGGAATAGACTGTAGACAAGCATTCCTAAGGAATCGCTTCCAAGAAAAGAAATTATGAAGAAGGCTTTCGAAGAAAATCGTTCAATAATATCCACGAGTAAACCTAAAAAATATGGAATTAGAAGATTATGAAGATTGAAATGGTATGGATATTTAAAGGGGATAGGAAGAAAAGGCTGACGAAATTCGGCTGTAGAATAAGCAGCTGATGGTAAGGGAAAAAAGGAAGATCAAGAACATTGGATAAGGGAATAATGCAGGACGGGGCCCACGGGAATAAGACGTGATAAAAGGGAATCAATGGAAAAAATGGTGCTCAAAGAGGGATTTGGTTGGCAGAAATCTCAGTTAAAGGGAAAATCTTGTTTTTCCTTTAAATTATAATAAAAATCTCTTGTGTGAAAGTTTCACACGACTTTCTGTCTCTGCAATTCTCACAGCATTTATCAGCAAATTTGTTTTAAAGCCTGGAATATTCACAAATAGTTAATTGTCCTTAACACATTTACAGGAATCGGAACCGTAGGTCACATTGAAGAGGAATTTTACCGCTAACCTTCTCCCTAGTATCTGCTAAAATTAATTTTTCCAAAAAGAAATGTTTGGAATAAAAGTGATCGGTACAGACATGTGCAATTAGGATTCCAAGATTAAAGAAATTCGTTCTAGAATTTTCCGTAAAAGTTCGCCATCCTTTTCTGCAATGTTGTATTTTACTGGTCAGACAATTATTAACAAACTTGAAATACTAACAACTCCTTTAATTTACTTATAGCTCCTTTAATTTACGGGCAATAGCACTATAGAAGAAATGTGTTATGTCGCACCACACATCCGAAAAGAAACTTCCAAAAATTGATTTTTATGGGGAAAAACAAATTGTTCAAATAAAAAAAAAATGATCGGCCTTTATATGTGCGAAGTTTTAATAGAAAAATCTTTGGAGCCATTTTCGGGAAAATCACACACAAAAACATTCAATAAAGAGTTGTATTTCCGGTTGTTAGAATTTCACCAAAACCTTCATGTCGAAAACGACAAAAAAACAAAAATGAAAAAAGAACTGAGTTCGAGTGAGCTTTCAGTAAGATACTTCTCAGTGGACGCAACTAATTCGTGGATATTATGGTGAAAACTTCGTATCCAAAATCTGATAGCATCAAATTATATTTTCTCTTACAGGATAAAAAAAAAAAACTTGAAGCGGCGCTGTTGCTTACCTCAAGAGATTTATAAAAAAATTAATTTTTCTTAACGGCAAAAAATTCTACCCAATCAGGTTATAATGTTATAAGGAAAGTTTAACTGCATTGATCAAAAGATGACAAATAAATTCTATATGTAGATATATATATATATATAGATAATTGCAAAGAACATTTACTTACCACTTTTGTCTGTTTCTTAAATTATTTGCCTAATTACTTGTTCGCCTTTTGCTGGTCCATTTCTGTCACTTAAATTTTGTTTTTGTCACAATTTCTTGTTAGAAATAATTCGTTTTTACTTTTTTTTATTAAATTTACGGCGAATGTATACAAGGCGCTCACTATACTATTTTTTTATTTTACACATTTATTAGCTTATAAAAATAAATTCAATTAGGGTAACTGTTTTGATTTTTCTTTAAAACTAGATAAAAATAATATCTAATTTACGACATATTCTTACACGATAAACCTAACCATCGGCTACTAATAGAATTGAAAGCCGGCTTTAGACTGAAACCATGTTGGTGGATGCCACACTCAGCTGTATTGTACGTTCAGTTGTGGAAGGGGTTATTTTTGGAGGGGAAGGGCGATGGACGGGCACAGATGTGCAGATCACCCCCTAAATACTCGTCGGCCCCTCTACTCAGCACACACACACACACACATCAGCTCTTGGTGGAATGAGTTATAGCCAGCCGTGTGCCACGCGCGTCACGGCGGCAAACTCCCCAGACATGGGCACCTGTTGGACTCTAACTCTGGGGTTAATGTTGTCTGTAAAAATCTCCTAACTATAGTGGTGGTGCGCCCCAGTTATAAATACTATAACCAACGATCGACTTCCAGATGTCCCATTATAATTCGGCTTGTCACATTTATCATTTATCATTACTGTTATGGTATCGTAATATATAGTGCCATTAAATATGATACATAAATATATTTATATATATACATTTTCCGTTTATAAGAAGATTCAAAGTAAGTTCTTCAACTTCAGATCACTTCTCTTGGAAAAATATTTTTAAATCCGAGTGAAAATATTTTTAACTCACACGCCTTTTTCTTACTGCAATCTCACAGTTCAGATTGAGAAATTTTCTAAAATGACGGAGAACATTTAGTTCTAAATCGTGACAAACTGAAGAAAAAAAAAAACATTCAATGAAAGTGAACTTCCGGTTCAAAAGTTAGGGCAGCTTCTTTTAGGCTTTCACTTCCAAATGATGTTTTGATCGAAATATCGATTGGCGGATCTCATAATAATTCCTAAAGGAAATATATCCGTTTTGAATTTTCCATTATTTTCGTCAGAATCTGTTATGTCCATTCAAAATGTATGATATTCAACTCTGTTGATGATTGGGTTACCGCCGGCCCAATCTTTCCCACAAATCTCGATCCGACCAACCTTCTTATGGCATTACTCTGGCAGCCAATTTTCTCATCCATCTCCTCTTACTAGTGATTGCTCTGTTCTTGCTCGTCTTCTTCTCATGGGTGTTTCCGTCCACACGTCTGTTCTGGCTATTTTCCAGACTCCATTAGCCAATAGTCCATTAGTCTGTACTTTTTATTATGATCCAATATAAGATTTAATACAAAAATGTGTTCTATATATAGACACAAGAGCCTAGAAAATATTCGAATCTTAATCGAGAATATCGCTATCATCGGATTAAAAAAAAAAGTCTGGTGTGAAACACTCACACGACATTCTCTTACTGCAATTACAAAATTGACAAATTATTCCTTAAACGGAAATGTTTTTACACAACTCTAACGTCAATATAGAAAGATGTTGGTAAGTATGCAGTGGTGGTAGAACGTAGTCCACAACGCAGCGATAATAACATTGAAGGAACTCAAACAATATTTGATATTTAACGTCACAAATTCCTCAGACTCCATAAAATCAGTTTTTTCGGAAAAAATAAAAGATACAGAATTGTTATCTTGCAACCAACCGGAAGTCCAAGTGAAATGAAATGAAAATTGTGGTAGCAAAAACTCAAAAACCGACAATGAAAAGTCGCACTCACAATTGTTTTGGAATTTTATCAATGCTTTTAATGTTTATTAATGTTATATAGGTGGAAAAACCATGCATTGCACTGAAGTGGTATTTCAGAAGAAAGCATATCGTTACAGTTTCCTCAGAACAAGCAAAAGAAATAATTTTCCCGGCATCAATATTTAATGTGAGTAGAAGTTTAAAGAGAATCGTTGGAGCTGTTTACGAGAAAATCGCGAAAAACTGAGAAAAAAAATTCAATTAAGTCGTACTTCCTTCCGGTTGATGGATTTTGCCCGAAACCTTCTTGTCTGATGCGGTGGTAGTACCACCTCAACTGAATACCGAGTTTGAACTTGCTGTGATTTTCGTTTTTGAAATATTCTGTTCGCGCGCACACACACAGACCATTCGCTAAAAACATTTTTACTTTCTCTTACTCCTAGTGAGAGGAAGTATTGAGAACGTGTCAGATTTTCGAAATTGAATTTTCACCGGAAATACATGTTTTGGGGTCCCTTAAAGACGAAAAAAATGTTGTCGCGAATGGTCTGTATGTATATCTGTGTGCTTGTGTTAACAGAAGATTGCTAAAAACGAAAAGTGCAGGGATCTCAAACTTGATATTTCGTTTAGGTAACTACCGCCGTATTAGACACGAAGGTTAAGGGCGAAATCCATCAACCGGAAGTGCGACTTCATTGAATTTTTTTCTCAGTTTTTCGCGATTTTCTCGTCAACGGCTCCAACGATTCTCTTTCACTTCGTATACTGTCTACACACATAAATACCTATCACATTTAATTGAAATATTTTGCCGTGTAAATTGATTTTTTGGGAATTCTCAGATTTTGCTTTCCTCTAAAGTGCCCCTTCAGTACTGTGTATCGTTTTATCACATATATAATATTAATGTGCATTGCAAGAATTTCAAATTTGAAGAAAATCAGTTGAACGGAAGTGGTTTACCGAAGAGGTTTTTGAGGTTTAGGATTTTTCTCGAAAACGTCTAAGACAATTTCTTTAAACTTGGTATGTTGACTGCACAGATATAAACTTATCACTTTCATTTGAAATATTTTTCCAAAATTTTGAACTCTAATATATAACGCTTCTACTTTCTATAATTTATTTGTTTAATTGCATTAATAATTAGTTTGATTCCTTTTTTTTTGTATGTTGCGAGAAACTAGATTTTAATTGAATTAGCTCATGGGAAGATTTCAATTTTTATAGTACTCTTACAATATGGATGGAATTAATTATGGACTGCGCCATATACAAACTCCAGGTCTGAGAAAAAATTGTTAACTGAATATTATGAATTCCTTGGAGAAATTTTTGTTGGTATTTAAATTTTATTTTGTTCCATTAGTATAAACAGTCAAATACAAAATGGCCAATTTTTTTTGCTTTCTTTTTCAACAATCGAATGAAAATGCTGAATTTTTTTCTTTACAACTCACATTAATTATATAAAATAGTAAATATTATATTAGAAATAACTTGATTTTTTGCAATTTTTTTATAAAAATATTTATTCGCAATTTAATAATTTATAAATTCCTACGACAATTCCTGGAAAATTAGTAAAAAATTCGTTTTCTTTTTGTAGAAAGAATTACCCATAAATAATTAGCCAATCACAGTGAAAGCGTGAAATGTGGGCGTGGTTAAGGGAAAATTAATAAAAAAAATGAAATATGAAAAAATTAGCGAAAAAAAAATGAGAAATGTGGGCGTGGTTCATATGATAATTCTAAATTTCTGATTGTCCTAACATACACTCACATTTCACACCTTGACTTCTCACTATGACTGGTTAATTATTTGTATGGAAAATCTAGTTTAGAATTGTTTTACTAATTTTCCCTTCGTAGGTATTTTATAAATTATCAAATTGTGCAATAAAAATTTTGTATAACAAAAAATATGCAAAAATCAAGTTATTTCTAACATAATATTTACTGTTTTATATAATTAATGTGAGCGATAAAGAAAAAACTCAGAATTTTCATTGCATTGTTGAAAAAGAAGGCAAAACAGAATTAGCCAAAAACGCAAGATCCAAAGAAAGTCCGCCATTTTGTATTGCTTCATTAATACTAATGGGGCAAAATAAAATTAATGTTAAACAAAAAAAGTAAAAGTGTGTGTGTGTGTGTGTGTGTGACGCATATCTCATAAAGACAAATAGCAGAATGTTCAAACCTAATATTTCGTTAAAGTGCTACCACGAGCGAGCAAATAAGCTTTTCGTAAAAATCGTTCAACCGGAAGTGCCACTTTACTGAATCTTTTTTAATTTTTTTTTTTTTTTGTGATTTTCTCGAAAATGGCTCCAACGATTTTTTTTTTTTTTTAATTTGAATATCAACTGCACAGACAAAGAGCTACAACTTTTATTTCAAACACTTCCTCCGGAAAATTAATTTAAGAGTACTTTTGGTGGAGGAGCGGGGTTACTTTTTCTCTAATGTGCTATTTCAGTTTATTAAACAATTCCATCATCGTAAATGTATTTTTACTGAACAGTTTTTGCGATTTTCTCTACAAAAACACCGACAAATTTCATTAAATTTGGTATAATAGTAACTATAAAGTTTGTCAAATGACTAATACTAAATAATTCCAGTTCATTCAGTTGATTAATTTCTAATATTACGTGTGTTTATACATCTAATTCTAACAAGCTATCGTCCAGCTTCACGGATCTAACCATTTAAAACACTTAGGTCTACAGGTTGAGACCGCATTAATGGTTTGTTATGAACCGATGTTTCGCCCATGTAACACTGTGCTGTTTCAGCTTTAGAGGCTATCCTGAATACCATAACTAAAACCATGTTCAGTAAAACTGCCTGTTCTTCGCATTTGGAATCCTAGCAATGCTTGTAATGTAGACTGTAGGTGATAGAACCATATATCTTATTGATGAAGCCTTTAGAGAGAAGCTTAACGTTGCCCCCCCCCCCCCAGGACCTGCAAAAAGATCAATTTTCCGGGAAAAATGTTTCAAATAAAAGTGATGGACCATTATGGTCAAGTTAGCATACGAAGTTCAAAGAAAAACTTTGGAACATTTTCGACAAGATCAGTCAAACCAAAAACTTAGTTGAAGAATTTTGAGCAAGAACTTCGAACAGAAGATCAAGTTAACAGAATATCAAGTTTTGAGTTCCTGCAATTTTTCGTTATTTCGTGATACTTTGTTCATGCACCATACAGACAGACCTCTTGCTTTTTCATGTTGAGGGAACCTCAGAATATGTATTTTTTGCAGTCACTTTTGAAAGTTTGAAACGATCGGAATAAGTGGAAGTAAAAAACAGACGAGAATTATTAACTCAGTGGTAACGCGTTGGACTCTCACGCGGGGATCCGAGTCCAGTGCAGTAGACTTTTTTCTTCCTAGGAGCCTCTCTACAGCTCAGTGTTTGGTGAAGCACAGTGTTGTTTCTAGCGAAAGTACACTATCCGGAGGACGGCAGTGCACTGAGCAACGCCAATGATCACATAAGTTGACGCACCTTAAATAAAAAAAAATTCTTGGTCGTGTTTTGCCATTTCTTGGCTCTTCTTTCCCTACAAATGAATGAAATTACTATTTTTTTAAAGTTTTCATTACGAGTTTAATTAAAATTATATGAAAAAATTAATTTTTTAAGCGTTAATCAAAAGTCATTTGCAACTCATACCAGTCATTTGAAATAAACGTCCAAATTTATTGCTCTGAATTTTCTCATTGATTAATAAATCGATACATCATCATCTCAAAGTCAATTTAGATTTTTTAGTAAAATCGATCTTAGGAGATTATGGAGGAATCTGTGATGTCAAGCTTCCATGGAAGTGACATTTTATTGTAATATACGGTTTATCCAAATCCAGAATATAAGGGATAACTGATATTTAAGTAAAGAAGCCAATTTTGAATAAATTTCATTAATAAGTACATTGACCACTGAGAATTGCCCATTAATAAAAGTTGTGTGAATTTTGCAAATTAGAAATTCTTGTTATCTATTTCTAGTATATTTGTTGATGATGATATTGTCCAAAGATTAAACTTGCTTAATGAAGCAACCAAATAGGAACCAACTTAAACGTTAGGAAATACCCATCAATATTATTTCTAGTTGCAAACCTAAACTGATCAAAGACCTTGTAATGCTACAGAACACCTCTTAATCCCCTTCCTTAACCAGCTAGGCGGAGTCTAAGAAGATAAATTCTAGTTTGAATGAGACTTAAATGCGATCTCTTGCCGGCGCTGACAAGCGTCCTCTTGTGACTGACTTCTCGATTGAATAAATATAACTGTGACCTATGCATTTGAACATGACGTGCATCCCGTATATTCCCATATATTCGACCCTGTTGAGAATCAGTAACTAAAATTCCATCTTATAACTCAATAGACCAGTCATACGATACACACTGGTATGTGGTAGAACTATAGAAAACTGTTGCACTGGATTTCATAAATATGCAAACATTAAACAGCAAGATATTCCACTCTTCTATAGACGGCATATCTGGGAAATGAATATTTAAAATATTATCTTCGCATAACTCATAAAGCTCTCATCTGTTACGTGAGTTTGACAACTAGAGGCGGTTTAATTATTTACATTTTATATAATTCTATTTGTTAAATGAATATTGCGTATTAGATTTCAGTATGAAGGTGCCCATAAATAAGTTATTTCCGGAAAAGAATAGTGAATAAATTTCTCATTTCTTTAAAAATACGGTTTCCCAAATTTATTTGAATATCCGCCACCCGGACTGTAAATGTTTAGAAATGTAGAGTAATTTATAATTAATAAGTAAACAAAAGTCTTAGAAATAATTTTATTTTTTTCTTTAAACGCCTTCTAACAGGTAAAATAGTTAACTATTAAATGTTAGATGTTTGTAGAGGGAGTGGACTATAAAGCCAAACCCAGTCAATGTGAGCTAAACATTTCCTTGTGGCGCTCTTAGATATCAGTTTGTGTAGTTAGAATGAACTTGTCTATAAAGTATACTTTGTGCTGATGAGAATATTAAGGGATGTCTGTATAAGTGTTGTCCTTGTTGTAGGGACTGGGATACCCGCAGGAACTCCAAGATTCCTGCAGAAATGGCTAGTAGTCCTGTTCAATCTAGGGGATAGCTAACGATTGAGTTCTTTTCTATTCCTCTATTTATATTATTAATAGAAAATATGAAGTAAGATTCATATGAGTTTCATTTAGTGCAATTCTGAGTGTTCGTATGGATGAATTTTCAGCAAAGTTGGATTTATGTTGAATTTTCATACAAATTATATATGTGTTTGTGTAATTTCTAAACGAAGCAACAAGTTTGAGCTTTATGTGAGATTTCAGTTTTGAATTACGCTATTTTACAATCTCACATGCATACAATAAACACGCACTCCATATCTTGTGTATCATGTACTCAACATTCGTTAAAAATATGTCTTTCAAAGCCAAGGGATATCAAAAACAATGATTTCTAGTGAAAACATATTTTCGAAATTTTGAACACAATCTCAATACTATCTTTTCTTCCAAGTTCGCGCAGTAATGGAAATTAATAAATAAACTAAAATCTGATAACATTAAACATTTTGGATAAAGTATTTCCTCATAATTAGTTTTCTTCATGTGGTATTTAAATTTTGGCTTCGTTTAATTAAGATCTATAATGTAATGCTCGCAACTTGCTTGGCGGCGCCTTTTATCTGTACTATCTCTTTAATAGGCATTCTCCATACGAGTTTTAATTTTCCTTCTGTAGAAGTTACCTTCTGTAAAATCAAGCACACCCTAACGGATTTTTAGCCAACTATAGTGCAGTTGAATATTTGGATAGGTCTCGCAATGCTGGATAACATTTGCGATTTTATGCGTCTTAGCATGGATATTTCTGATGTTCCTGACCAGTTTCCGATTTTCATTCAATCAATTTGAATACAATCAACAAGTGTAGTACGTAACAGAAACATTAAGTTGAAGACAACTCTACACGAACTTGATAGTCTTACTCTGACGATGAACGAAAATCCTAAACAGGTCAGGAACATCAGAAATATGCATGCTACGGCGGCTAAAATCCCATATATAATGCAGTTATTCGTGCCGACAACGCTATCTGTTGACCGTTACTCAACAACTTATTATTTGAAGAGATTAAAAAGCAAATCATTTCATATTAATAAGTCTAGTAACGGAAATCACAACTACAAATGAATTTGCTTGTAAAGCAAAAGTAATAAAATAATTCAAGTCAATTAGAATAATAAAAATATAATAAATTCCAATTCATATACAATCATAAAATGTTTAAACTGACTAGGAAAAGTACTCAAAAATTGAGTTACATCTTTGTTTTTTAGGTCTTCCTTTTATTTTGTTTTTACAATATCTGCCTTAGTTTGTCAATAACATGTTGAATCAAAACAATAAGAGGGCGATGCGTGTTCCTAGATTTAAGGTACTTGTAATTATTTTCGTGGTCTGTTTAATAGTTGTTTAGTTTTTTATACTAAAGTAAAATCTGTAACAAGATAGTTTATTATCAACAAGTATGAATATGAGAACAGCAACTTTTTCATTCAATTTGCTTATGCTGTAAAGAAATTTTTGGAATGGAGCTATAATGGAGCGCCCACGAAGATAGATCAACGTCGAGATTACCTAAATAGGAACAACCCAGAAAACACAAGGGATGCTATAGACCATAACTTTTCAATCATACAAAAATTCCAGTTCTTAGCGGTTTATTCATTACTTCAATAATACAAAAACAGACATAAAAAGGACGAAATCACTATAGGAAATCATGCTTTTATGCAATTCTAAAGCTAATATATTTCAGAAAATGCTAGGATTTTTAGTTACCAGACAAAGATGCCCAGCATCATAAGCCAGGATACTCTCGGTTTCTTACAGAAGAAGTGAACGAGACGGTATGAGGTCTTTAAGAAAAAATGTATGATCTATGATTTATCGCAGTGATCGATGATTTATGAGAAATGAAGGTTCATGTATTGTGAACATATTTATTTAGTCCTACATCTTGCTATTTTCAGAGACGCTCAGGTATAGTAACTCTGATTTGAAGGAAACTTACAGACTAAGCAAGACTAAGGCGAAGCAAGTCTGTACTTGCTACTATGAAGTGTTTCTTACCTGAAATACCCTAATTAATATCACTATTTTAAGATGACAGTCACATTATGATCTCGTTCTATCAACGACTCCAGCTGTTGACTACTGATGCCCACTTTACAACAGATCTCGTCGTATGATTGCTGGCCATTAAAATAACAGTATAGAGTACTTGCTTCGCCTCTTGTTAGGTCGTCTTCTGGATGTTCAATCAGAACTGGATACTTAACAAGAAAAAGATTTTAAAACCAAAACTTATAAATTATCAGCATTCTTCGTAGGAAGAAGTAGGCTATTTTTTTTTTGAGATAATTTTGCGTACCTGAGATATCCCCCAGCCAAACAATATCTACAGTGTCCCGTCCAACACTGCACTCAACAATCATACACTGCACTTAAGGCCTGCAGAAGTAGTTGCAAGGTGCAGCTAATTGGGTTTAGTTCACCACTGTTGACAAACTCCCTTCTACCTCATATTCCCAGATTTTTTACAAACCACATACATAACACATACATATATAAACAAACAACTGACATCACAAGGTGGCACAGTTGATATTTTAGGTCGCAGTGGATTTGGCTGGTACCTACTTCCTCTACACTCTATACAATTAATCGTGCGCTTTACATCTCAAAGACGTTTCATTCTTGTTGAAATCATTTATTACACATAAAGGTTTCCTAATGAATCTTTAACCACATATGAAAATCATGAAAAAATTAAGTTGCTTTAAAAAAAAAAAAATGAAAATTTTTTGTTTTTAAAAAACAATGAAGAATTCACAATGGAGTAAACATCAAACAAAGAATAAGAGATCAAAATTACCTTATGGACCCGACGAATAAGCTCATGTAGCATTCCAAATTGTACAAGTCTAATTTCATCTATTCTCAATGACTGTGGATTGAAACGTAGACAAAGATCTTTTATTGTTGTTCCATGCTTCATACTACAGTACATTCGAAATACGTCCCTCAAATTTGGACTTTGAAAACCTAAACACAAATACTTTTACGACATCTACATATATATGATTTTTTATGATTCTTACTCATCAAAACAGAAATTCATCTGAATAATCTGTATATGATAATCAATAGGAGCATATTTACAATATTCACAATTTAGTATTTAAAAAATTATTACCAGATTTTGCTACTGCTCTGACGCATTCTTCTTGAAGTTTAATATCTGTAGCTAATAGCCTTAACTTTGGAGAAACTGAATAACTATTTGAATATTGGAATATAGGCACCATTCTTACAACCGAATAATATCTGGAAATATAATATATATAAAAAAAAAAAAAAAATTATAGGCCGGAGTATATAAATAAATTTGAAGATTTTATTAATCATAATGAATGTTTCACTAAAACTTATTACACTAAATTCTGTAGACAAGTTTTAACGAGATTATTCTCCACATCTGCCAGTGCTGCTATCTTTAACACATGATTAATTCCATCTATATAAGGTAGTACCTGCAATTAGAAAAATGGTAAGTTCTAAAATAAACAAACAAATAATTAGAACAGATGAAAATAGAACTGTGTCGTATATTTACCTAAATCTTTTAAATTAGGCCTGGCCAAACTAGACTCTCCATCTAATCGCAGACGGCCAGAAAACCACGAATTAAAAGTATCAAATTCGCGAAAAAAGAACCTCGCAAAAGCAAAAGGAATTGTATATCTTCGATATTTCTGTCAGGCTACTGTTTCAGGAATTAGTTTATTTAACAGTGTGTTTTTGGGATTTATAATCTCTGATAATGACGTGTACTATTGTAGAAAATACTCCGTTTCTCTTCCAAGAATAATAAACAGAATAGTTACCAGAACAAACACATCAATATTCTTAATATGTGGTTGGGACCACAATGGAATGGCAACTGGAATTTTATCTATCGTAGGCTGCTTATTTTTGTTTCTTCTGATGCACTGCACTGGTTAATTCAACTGGTTGGTTCAATCAACCAGTGTGGTGCTAGACAAAAACACAAAGTTGAGATCAACTCTCTACATGAAGTTGATAAACTTATACCCTGAGGTTAGATGAGAATTCGAAACCGGTCAGGAGAAACAAAAATAAGCACGATTCTACAAATATAATCTCAGGTATATCATTATTCTCACTTTATAATACAATTTTAATAAATGAAGAAGAAAGATTTCAGATACTATGGACACTCCAGAGAACAGTTTCAGATCATGCATGCTTACCTGGCAATACCTTTATAGAAATCAATCTCAAAATTCAGAAGCAATACTCTGTAGAATGAAACAGGCACATCCTGGAAAGCTCAGGAATACTGTCTTTTTCAAGATCAAGTAAACTCCATTTTGTACATTAACATCAATCCATGATTTCACAAGGGGAAATCTCAGTACTAATTTCAATTTAACATCCTATCATGTCGCACAATTCTATAGATGCAATTGTGCATCTGTCGTAAACTATAATTACCGGTTATGTGATTTATATGTACTATATTAATATTTAAAGACTATCATTAAACCAGGATTCAAGATAAAGCCCGCCAACGCAAAAGTTTACCCAGCCTGGTTTAAATGAATTTTTGAATAATATTATTTCTTTGATTTAAAAGGATATATTTCTTATGCTCAACGTCTTTCTTATAAGCTTGATGCCTTTATGATTAGGTGGAAAGATAAGTGGGAATTGGAAAATTGCACACCTGTTGTGTAGTTAAATCCCACTGATCGGTTTGAAATGAATCCGGACTTTCAACGAACACCGGCACCTGATGATCCAGTACTGGAGGTGGCCCACGACCTTGGTTTATTACCTTAAGATGAGTTGATGCTGATCCTTCTACAAAATATGATTCATTTTTAGTTTCTTATTTAAATTAATTAGAAATTCAGTTTGAGAGTACGCCCAAGGCTTTAGAAACAGAAATATATGGTAGATTAATATAAAATTGGTATTAGTCTCCGATTATTTAAAGCTTAAAAATATATTTTCCCGAGATAATTATAAATTGTGTTACTCTACAAGTCGATATTTGTAAAGTAACTATTTTTCTATAAAAACATCGACGTGCACAGTAATTTTATAACTATATAAGGCCGAAATGGCGCTTTTAAGTTCTTTTGATAAATATATATGAATTGGAGACTAATACTAGCTTTATTATTAATCTACTATACAATTAAAAAAACAAGTAAAAATTAGCCTAAACTGCCAGAAAAAAAAATGACAGAAATTTCCATTGTCGGGCAAAGCAGGGTAATAAAAAGATATCAATGCAAATAAAATTTTAAAATTTAAGTCAGCAGTCTATTTTACCGTCAATACAATAAACATATAAGGAAAGTTCAGGGTTCAATCGTGGATTTAATTCTTCGTGACCGAGCTGTAATATACGAGTACTTAACTTTTGTTACTGCATACATTGTAATACATTTGTATTATTTTATTGTAAAAATAATAAAGAGTTTTAACACTCCATATTTCGATTGGTTTAATCTTACTGCAGTCAATTACGTGAAACGATTACACTGATATATTTTTACCCTGAGTGTACCAAAAAAAATGTTAAAGATATCTTGAAAGATCTACACTTCACACTATGTTCTACAAGATGTATGAAACATCATACTTGCCGACTAATGTACACATTCCGCTAGAGTTTAATTGTTCCAATACTTGCTGTAGCATTTCACCCAATCTGGCGGCATATTGCTTATTCTGCTCTCGTTGTGATAAAAAACTACTTTCCATTTCCAATACAGTCTACAAATTATCACAATTATTAAAGATAACTAAGTAAGTCTATTGCATCTGAGAAAGGCTCAAACAAATCCTTCCCTCAAAAAAAAGAAACAAACTGAAATATTAAAAAAAATAACAATGCAACTAACTAGAAAATCTGATAATTTCTTCACTACGGACTCATATTGCACTGTTCTGGCCCATGAATCGCATACGAAGCATACATTAAAATAATAAGCATTTCTTGGGTATTTCTTATCATCGATTCGCATTGGGAAGCCCAGGATTTTTATGGTATAAGTAGTTCTGAAATAAGAAAGCAAAAAATAAATAATAAAGTGAAGAACCATAACAAGAACCATTACATCAGACAAGAAACAGAAGAACCATAACTTACATTGTCAAAATGCTTCTTAATAACTGTGATTTAGGAATAAGAAATACACTTACAGCTTCAAATTTATCCTTTGAAATAAAATCCTCAGGCACCTAAAATCATAATACATACATTGTACCCTTATCAAAAACTACTAAATTTGCTGGAAGTTTTGAACTGCTGATCTCTAAAATCAAATAAAGAATATCTAATCAGACCTCTACTCTTTCGAGATGCTGATACTGTCATCTTTTGCTAAATCAGACACTGAGTATTGTCAGATACAATAAAAAAAAAATCTTTTAAAAGAAGAAGAATTATAGATTTACCTTGACATCTATAAGTATCGAATGAATATAAATATCTTTTTCGAAAACTGTCTGCTGCAAATTTGAAGTGTATTTTCTGGTAAAAATGAATTTATGATGATCCCTTCAGTGTAGCGTTAGTGATGCACGTAGCGGGAGCTGTTTATGAGTGTTTTTTTAATATTTTACGGACTTCAGTAATCTCTTTTTTTCGGGGAGCTCCGTCCCTCCGTACGCCCTCATGGGCCCAAAAGAAATACCCCTTAGCGGCCAAACTCAAAATAAGTGGATCACTGTTCTATTTTGGCGCGCTTACTGTCATGAGAGCCGACCATAACTAAAGTTCAGCCCATTTTCTCTCATTTAAAGCTAAATTTAAGTAACAAATATACAGCAACTGAAACTAACAATACAAAAAAATCCTAGAAGTACCTGACATGTCAATTTAGGTCCTGCCGTTGGATGAAATTCACAAAAAAATATACATCTGATTGGGCCTTCTTTACCACACCCTTCATAATATCTCGTATTATTTTCCATATAAATAACACAATAGTTCCTTTTACTAGGTGTAAAAAAAGTACAAACAAAATGTTTTGTTTACTAAAGTGAGGAAGATTTCATACTAGCAGGTTATGTATGGGTAAGCATTAAGTTCTTAACATTTTGACTATAGTAGAACAGAATAAATAATTAAGTTGAAAAAGTTCTTAAAAATGAAAGTACTCAAAAATTGTAATAATGGTTTAGGCTATTACAGTATTATGTAATTAGTTATAAATCAGGATACTCGTGGTTTTTTTTGTGTTTATCACTTGTGTTGCACGTATGATAAAGTAAGTTTGTGCATTCTCTATGAACTTAGCTAGTAAACAGCAATTTTAGTATGTTAAATTTATTCTTATAACTGATAGTTGATGATCGTTTTGGCATGTCGTCTATGACATTTGGTCAGAAATCATTCACACCTACACCACCAGATAAAGGTAGCTTTCCATTGGACCACGAAGGGCGTTGTAAAAAATTAATGTTGAAGTATATGATATGCTTGCGTGATACCAGGAATATAAATTCAAAGTGCAGACAAGAGATTAAAGACTATCTTGCTTGTCGTATGGACAATAATTTGATGGCCAAGGAAGATTGGTCAAAACTTGGTTTGGATGAGTGATATATGTAGTTTTTCTTAATTTCTATAAAAAGTAAATCAAACTTTTTAAATGTATTGAAAATTATGGAACAGGTATTGGAAAATTATTTGTCGCAGATTGGGGCACCTTCAGAAAAATTAGAAAAGTTAAGAGAGCCTGGCAGTACTACCAATGAGGTGAATCATGATATCCCAGAATTAAGTGGTCAGATGGACAGTTTAACAGTATTAGTATGTGGTACAGGCAGCGTAGCAACTATAAAACTGCCATTATTGATAACACAATTGCATAATGCTCTTAATAAGGTAAAATTACAAGTAATTTTGACGGACAAAGCTAAACACTTTTGTCCACAGACAGATCTTAAGAACTTGCCAATAGATGGTGTGTACACTGATTATGAATGGAATTCATGGACATATTCTGAAAAGAATTCTTTACTTCACGATGAATTAGCAAAGCAAGCCAACATATTACTGATCGCACCACTTGATGCTAATACTCTGGCGAAAATTGCTAATGTAAGTAGAATTCTAATTTTATGTTTTTAGCTTCCTTAAATTATGTATTTCCTTGAAGTACTAAGATACTTTACTTCTTCATTAAAAAAAAAAACCTTTCCAAGTTTCTACGCACAGTCGATCCATTTTTTTAAAAATAAGATGGGCAGTGTTGTCTGTAAAGGGAGAACACAGGCCGGAGAACTGCAGTGCAATGAAAAGGCTCTCGTCGCCAATGTATACAGAAGCTATGTTGTTCAGTGTTTATTGGAAAAAATAGAATAAATTGTTTTGACAATAAAGTCAAGTGTTTCATGAAAAACATAGTGTGAACAGAGACTATTTTCATCCTTACTTAAGAAAATAATAAGTCCCTACAAAAAAACGCTTATTGATCCGCTCCAGATAAGCAAATATAATTAACACAACTGGCATTTGAGAATGAATGAATGAAAGTTTAGTTAAGTGCAAGTAATAGATTTTTTTTTTGTCTAATGTCAATTTTTCAATTTTTTTTTTGTACCGGAATACATGTATTGAAATGCAAACCAGAAAGACCTATAGTGCTTCATGCCAGATTTTTTTAAATTTTTTACAGGGTTTGTGTGACAACCTACTTACCAGTTTAGTTAGAGTATGGGATTTTAGTAAAAAAGTCGCTATCTGTTGCCCAGCTATGAACACTCAAATGTGGGTCCATCCCATAACTGATATACATATTAAGCAAGTGCAATCTTTGGGTTTTGTGGTCATCCCTCCTATTGCTAAGGTATGTACAACAGTACCCTATAATCAATATTATTATTAATATAACATTCTGTTATGTTTGCATGGGTAATTTCTTTATATTTGTTTCATCTAGGTGAACTTTTATCGGTGTCGTCCTACAATTGAATATATGGGCCATATTTAATTTTGCTAGGCTAATTTTCTACACCCCCCCTCAAGCTACAAATTCAAAGGAACCTTTTTTTTTATTTATTTATTTAAGGCGTCTCAACATCTGTGATCATTTGCGCCCGGAGCCTTCTCAGTGCACTGCCGGCCTCCGGACAGTGTTCTTCCGTTATAATTATTATTATTCGCAGAGGGGGAGGGCAAACCCTACGCTATCCAAAGCCTCCCAGGGCCCATATAGCTACCCCTAAAGAATAACAACCACTGGGACTAGAATGAAAATCCAGGCCCAGGTTTTAACCATCTAAGTTTCATCACAGACCGAACAAATCGGACCAAAACCTTAAAAGGACACAGCTTAAGATCCTCTACCGATATCCTACTCCGGCCGAAGGTCCTAAACCTAATCTCCTCACAACCCAAACAATTCGTCATCAGATGCATGGGTGTTTCCTCGTCAGTCTCACAAACTCTACAAAAGGGGTCAGGCACGAGTCCCATTATATAGAGATGTCTCCTTAAACCACAATGCCCAGTGAGGAATCCAACCAGATGCTTGAGGGAGGTCCGTGAAAGACATCGGACCCCGCTACTCAAAGCTCCGTCCGGGCCCCCAATGAGCATTTTAGACTGCCGACAACCCACTGCACTCATCCATAAGGATGAGTGCTGTGAGGTCATCCACGTCTGAAAGCCCGACAAACATGTGCCAGAAGACACACCAACAGCAGGCTCTGGACCAATGAAAGGGAGAGAGGCACCTAATTTGGCAAACCTATCCACCTCCTCATTCCCAAAAATTCCCATATGACCTGGAACCCAGACCAGAAGCACATCCTTTAATGAAGAAAGATCTTCCAGTCTTTTAGAACATTCCAACACCAATCTGGAAGTGAAGACACATGAATTAAGCGCCTTCAACGCAGCTGGCTGTCCGAGCAGATACAAACACCTTTTAAATTAGTGTTACGCACCCTCTCATCCAAAATACAGCAAAGAATTGCATAAACCTCAGCCTGGAAAACGGTGGCCCACTCACCAAGAGGCGCTACCAAATGATCTCCCGTCTCAAAATAGACGGCAGCCCCAGACCTACCATCCATCCTGGAACCGTCCGTGTAGCATCGGAGATAATTCTCAGGAATCACACCAGACGGACCCAGGGTTAACCAATCTTCCCTAGAAGGCAACCTAACCCTGTAGGAATGACCAAAGACAAAAGTCTTCAAATTCCTATCAGAAGGAAAACTTGTAATGGGAATCCTTAAAAGCATCTCACGATAAATGGTAGAATGACCATATCGCTTACCCTGCCAAAAACCTGCCTATTTAATTCTATAACAGGCTTTCATTGCCTGGTTTTTCATTTCCACAAAGAGAGGTGGAATCCCTAACAAAGTCTCCATAGATGCGGTCGGTGTAGTCCGAAACGCACCAGTCACCGCCAGACAAGCCAAACGTTGGATTTCTTCCAACAGCTGCCTAGCGGATCGTGTTTCAATGCGACGCCACCACACCAAAGCCGCATATACCAATCTAGGTTTAATGACCATGCAATAAATCCAGAACATCATCTTGGGAGTGATCCCCCAGTTCTTACCTACAACTCTTCGACATTGCCAAAAGGAGATTATCGCCTTTTGATGTTGTGTCTTAACATGTTCCGACCAGTTCAATTTACTGTCGAGAACTACTCCAAGGAACTTCACTGATTTGCTAACCTGTATGGAAGTACCTAACAACCTAGGAGGTGTAAAACCTACTATCTTCCTTCTATGAGTAAATAGAATTGCCTGGGTCTTAATAGGATTAATAGAAAGACCCTTATCCTGTGTCCAACAATATACCATGTTAAGGGCGCTTTGCATTAGGTCCGAAATAGTGGACAAACAGCGCCCTAACAATAAAATAACACCATCATCGGCATATGCTTGCACATAAAATCCCGATGAATTCATCCTAACCGAAAGGTCATCCATGACGACGCACCACAACTTTGGTGAGAGACCCCCTTGAGGGCATCCTCTCCCCGCTTGTACTATCATGGTGCGCCCGCCAAGGGAAGCCTGTATAACCCTACTCCTAAGATAGACACCTATCCAATTGATTAAGACGGATGTATACCTTTTCGTACCTAGGCATCTTCGAGAGCATCAAACGATACTCTGTCAAATGCCCCCTCAACATCAAAGAAACACCCTAAGGCATATTCTTTTATTTCCAGAGCAGATTCTACCCTTCCGACGAGACAATGTTATGCAGTCTCTGTCGACTTACCCACAATATAAGCATGTTGGTTAGGATGGAGTGGATGATCCCTTAATGGGCCATCAGTAATATACCTATCCACCAACCTTTCCAGAGTTTTCAAGAGGAAAGACATAAGACTAATGGGTCTAAATGCCTTGGGGTCAGAGTAGTCGTTTCTTCCCGGCTTGGGAATAAAGACTACCCTTACATCTCTCCATAATGTTGGTACATAACCAAACATCAAACATCCTTTAAAAAGTCTTAACAATACCTTCGTCAGCACGTCCCCACCATTTTGCAACAGACAAGGATAAATCCCGTCCGGTCCAGGTGACTTGAAAGGTGAGAAACTTTGTACTGCCCAACTGACTCTATCATGTGTGACGTCTAAGGTGGATACATCTTCAGGGTCCCATCTCCTACCACCCACCAAAGACGAAGCAGCATTTAAACCAATATTATCCGGGAAGTGAGTATCAAGCAAAAGCTGCAGTGTCTCCCCTTCCCCCCCTGTAAAGGAACCATCAGGGTATCGTAGGGTACCTAACTGACTGTCCCTATCCCTTACTAAGAATCCGTACCAATCTAGATGATTCCTGGAACGAATTTATATCCTCACAAAAGGATCTCCAGGAATTCCTCTTGGCTCTCCTCAGAGCATATTTATATGCTCTTTTAATGCTGTTATAACCATCCCATGATTCCGAGGAATCAGCAAGGACAGCCTTCCTGTATGAGCCCCTTACCTGTCTCCTTAGTTTTTCCAACGAAGAGGACCACCAGGGGTTCTTACTACCCTTACCCACCTTGGGAGGACAGGACTCCTCAAATGAGGATCTAATGTGTTCATGAAGAATACCAGCCTCCCTTTCCAATTCCTCTATACCATCAGGGGCTTCTGATTGGATAGTCAGTTTATCTTCAATAATTCTAGAATATAAACCCCAATCCGCCCTCCTAGGATTCCTATAGCTAGCCAGGGTAATTGGATCAATCCCCAGACTAAACCTAATCATCCTGTGATCGGAGATGGAAGCCTCAGGACTCACCCTCCAATCCTTAATCAGACCACTAAAATTCCTAGAAGCAAGGGAAATATCAATAACCTGTCTTCTAATCCTAGTAACAAAAGTGGGTTCAATACCCCTATTCAGGACCTCTAATCGCGTGCCCACCAGGAAATCCATGAGAGCGCGACCCCTACCATTGGTGTCGCTGCTGCCCCAGACAACATGATGCGCATTCGCGTCACATCCTATTATAATAGGTATGTCATTGGTCTCCGAATACTGAACCAAACCCATGAACTCCTGAGGAGGAGGAGAGGGGCCATCATAGGGGAAGTAAGCCGAAGCCACAACTACGTCGCGACGACGCCCACCAACCCCCAGACCAACCCTCACCGCCACCAAGTCCCGAGAGCAGAACTGTCGAAGCAGAACAGCGTCGACACTCCGACTGGCAAAAATACATGCCCTAGGAATGCCCCCGCCATCCGCCACGAACAGTCTGCCGTCAACCACACTCAATCCTCGAACCAAACCTTTAAATGCATAAGGTTCTTGTATTAGAAAAAAATATGTATGCAACTTAGCAATACAACGGCATAAGTTAGCCGTTGCATCTTTGCTATGTTGCAAGTTAACCTGAACCATTTCTACCCTGTCAATCATAGCAATAAGTCAGCTAATGTAAGAAATGGAACTTCTGACAAACTTGATAGCAGGAAAAAAAAAAAAAAAAAAAAAGCTAAATATATATAAACAAATAAATAAATAAGTAAACAAACCAATAAATATAAATAAATAAATAAAATAAAAATACCTGCCTTACATATCTCTCCTTTTACCTTTGAACACGTTTCAGAAATCGCCGCAGGAGGACAAGTCCTCCGCGGCTCCTCCGGACACGTTCTCCTCCAGAAGCAAGCCTTCCCTGCCTCTGGATATTTTTCCAGATTCCCACCCATTAGTGCATCCAGGCCCTGGTCACCCGACTCTGGATGTACAGAGGAATCCTCCTCTAAGGGGCTGACAAATTTAAAATTAAAAACATAATAAATAAAATTAGAAATTCATCTCCAGAGCTCTCCACCCTCCACGGAGCCTCACAATTCGGGACGCTTTGAAGAAGCGCCAGAGCTACCCTAGAGATATAGCGCCCAGGGATTGTGAACCATGGCCCACAATACCCGGGAGCTCACCCATGCGTTCTTTACGCTAGCCGATTGACCAGAGCTGGGTTAGGCTCTGGCCGCCTGTTTAGTGGAGTCAGGAACCAAAGTGGTGTGTTGGACTGCAAGGCACGCCAAGGGAACTTGCCTCCAGCGAGAACCTGCATCCTCAACCACCAGGACTTCCCTTCCCCACGACACAGGTATCCACACACGGCAAACATGTGGGTGGCACCAGCACGTGCCACTGGCGTGTAAGAGTGTAATTGTGTAAGTGTACGATGTTAAGGCGTTTAGGTGTAAGTGATGCAGCATGAACACCCAAAGAGGCTCCGCAGCGAAAGAATTCGCTGCAAGAGATTCAGGCCGCACATAAGTTATGGCGACCCAAACAGAGGGCAGAAAAGTTCTACCAACTCACACTCCTGACGAGCACCGCTGCATTTGTTAGTCTGTAATTGTAGCTGAGGTATGTGGGAGTGCTAGGTTCCCAAATAGCCCAAAGGCTACCCTCTGCGTGCACCCACCAGCTTAGCCATCCACGCTTCCACAAAAGTGGAGCGCAGATGTTTCCAGAGCCGCGACGAGGACGCGCTGGTTGTACTTGAATGAGGTTCTGCGACAGAATATCCATCTCTAGAAACATAGGGAAGTTTCACCCTATGCGAGTAAAAATCCTCCCTCAAACCATTTGGCTTCGTGTTCTTCCGTTACAGACAACATTGTCCATCACCGGACAGTGAGCTGAAGGGTCTCCTAACAGTATCTTTAATATTTGTTATAGTTTTCGAATAGATTTTATTTATATTTTTAAAAAATCTATTCTACATTGAATTTCAACTTTTTTCTTTACAAAATTTTGATAGATATTTTACTTCCACTTTTAACTTTTGCTAAACATTTGTATTATGGATCCCTTAGCAACCGTTTTGCTAAATTTGATTTACAAATTTATTAACGTATGTTAATAAATGGGTGCTCTGTTTATAATACAGGTGACTTTGCTAAAGAATTAGGCACTGATTTTATCTTATTTAAAACGACGCAAGCTTATATAAAACAATGTCATTGTTGGGAAAAGCTTTGGGTATGTAGTAAGATATTCTCAAACCGTATCTTGCATCTCGGGAAGTAGAGTCAGAAGTATACATCGAAACCACCTGATAGATAGATCCTTTGATGGTTGGCTATCAAGCTTATGCCACCGCGATCCCTGTCCACTCATGATGGAAAATTTTGCATATAAATATTTATCTGAACAAAAAAAGTTTCTAACACAGGTAGATGTAGATGCCATAAATGTGTATATTATATTTTTGGATCTTATTAGCACATTTTATAATCACCATTTTTTCCAAAATGAGAGAAAACGACAATTTGGGGATCCTTATTCAAACTTTTTTTTTTTTTAAATAATAATAATTATTTAACTTAATTTCTTAATCTATGCATGCAGAAATTGATGTGTGGCGATGTTGGTGTTGGAGCTATGGCTGAACCTGGTGATATAGTATCTGTAGTTAAGCAATATTTTCAATTTGATGAAAAACAGGAGATCCTGTGATGAAATACAGCACCCAATAATACTGGATCTGCAGATATTAGATAATCTAAATTATAAGCAGTAAAATTTACCCAGTTTTTTTAGGAGAAACTTTAGGAGATATGTGAATTGTATCATAATTACAAGTTGCAAAATGAATAAAAAATTTGGTTGCAGGCAAATTTTGTTTATTAAATGTACATCTGCACAACATTAATCAATCCTTAACACAGTATTTACTATAAGTCCATATACTCGGAATTGAAAACACAAACATTCCTTTTTTTTAAAAAATATATGTTTACATGAGGATTTTTAACAATGACTATGTGGTCATTCTATTTTTAACCACTTAACATTCAATTAAAGCAAAAACATGAAAAACCAAACTAGCTTATTGTAAACAATATTATTTTACCCGTTTATCAACCGACAATAAAATTTTCATTATGAAGAAAATATGCAGTAATAATATCAACACCAATTATTTAGTTAATATGAAAGGAATGTAATTTTTTAGTGTCTAATGTTTAACCTAATATCTAGAGGCAAAGCTACAAAATAATGGCAGAAAATCGATGAAGAAAGTTGCTCAGTTAATAAAAAAAGTCGCACAGAATTCTGAGCATAAGCAATTAAACTTCTTGCTACTCAAACTTTTAGTTAAACGCAATTTAATAAAGTTTATATCGTAAGGCATAGAAAGATGAGGTTTTTTTTCTCTCTCTCATACTGTTGTCAGAAAAATTAGAGAAAGTAAACAACTGCGAATGATTAAGATTTTCGAATATGCATTTTCTGTGTAAAAATAATTTTCTGAGTCCCTGGTGGGTGTGAAATGAGTATTTATTACAGATCTATTTGTCATATGTTGTAAATGGTTTAAAAAAAAAAAATCAAATTTGCAATTCCGTTTGGGCATCCCAAGAGTTGTTCGGACCTTAATTTGTAAACTACTTTTTATTTTATTTTAATCATTTACTTTGAGCAACTTTATTCTATGTTTTAACGATTTAAAAAAAAAAAAAAAAAAAAAAAAAAATTTCTATTATCTTGCTGCACATAAATTCTTCACCATTTTTAAAACATTTTTCTGAGAAAAAAAAAATGAAGGGATCAATTTTCTCTCTGAAGGGTCACTTCAACCATGTAGTAAGGGGACCAATATTTACTTCTGTAAATACTGCCATTAGGAAGTTAAAAAATGCAGTAAGAGCAAGCTGTGTATGTTCCACACCGATTTTTTCTTTTCAAATACAATGGGCATATGGTTTATTGATTCAACGCCGAGAACAACTGGTTGAATGAATATTTCATAAAATTATACGTTTAGAAACTTAATATTAAAGGCTACTTTTCAAAATAGGTTGGCTGGAAAAATTTAAATCAGGTATAACTTCAGTATTACAAAAATCATAACAGTTCTTGATTAATTATATGCAATTTTAATACTAGATTTAGAGCTGTGCTTTCATTTATAAATCACAGCACCTAAGATAAGATATCAAATCGTGTACTCTACGATAAGACATTCTGATATGAATTTCCATACTTCTAAAAAAAATATTAGATTTTACTTTTTGTAATAAACTGAAATAGCTACCACTAAACATAATTATTTTATTATTACAACTAATAACTAAAAATTACGCAACATATTTCCATGTATGTTGTTCTTGTTGAACGAACTATTTATTACTTTCATATATAATTCATACGAATTACTAATACGTTTCTTTTAAAAAGCAGAATTTATGTCATAAGACACAAGACAACAATTCTTCCAAACGCTGCAATGTTAGAATTTGGAGCCAGCTTATTAAACTGCTTTCCATAAAATGGAGGCTATGGTGGATCTTAATAGATAACAGAGTATTATACATTTTGTTAACTTCAAAGCACTGCTATCTCTGTCCTTAGATTACAATGGACTGATAATGCGTATAATGGGCATCATAATATCTCTGCAAATATGAACAAGAGATCTTCACATTTATTCGATTTCTGAGGCAATAATCAAGCACTTCCTGTAAAACAGAATTTATTAATCTAATTTAATTATTCAGTTTTGTTGCAATTATTTGAAATTTGCTCAAAAATTTTAATTATGTCCGACCGTAGAACAATTAGAACTGTAGCTAGCAGAGAATGATAAAGTTCAACTAGAAGCAAGCAGCCACTTGGCAAAATTTCGTAACTTTGTCATTACACTTATTTTTGTCGCCACTAGTTACTTTTATTTATTTCTGAATCAGAAAATCTAGAAGAAGTTGCTAATAGAAGTTCTTGAATTGATATTTTAGATGACTGCAATAAAATTATTAAATAATTATGAGAAATTTTGTTTGCTTTCTTTTACTACGTGGAAATATTGCAATCATGTCAAATTTTCAGAATTGTATTTTACCGGAAATACATGTTTTGAGGTCCCCTTAGTATCGCCCAAAAAAAATGTTTTTAACCCAAAATTGCAAGAACTTCAAACTTTATATTCCGTTTATGCACCCCTATCGCTCTGAAACGAAAGTATTGATCAAAATCCGGAATTGCGACTTTATTGTTTTTTCTTCAGTTTTTCACGATTTTCTGCGTTTTTTTAGTATTTTCTCGAAACCGGCTACGACGATTTTCTTTTTTAATCTTGGAATGCTAACTGCACATATATAAACTGATCACTTTTATTTGAAACATTTTTCTCGAAAAATTGATTTAAGTATTCTGAGAGATCTGTAACGTTACATTCAATTGTTTTTGAGATTGTTCAATGTTTTGGCGCTCTCTTCTGGACTACATTGTAAACACATTTGCGTTCTATCTGCCATCTGTGCTAACACATGTGCCCCCATACTAACTTTATACTTATTAGGGCAATGTGTAAAATTTTTCAAGTTTAAAGAAAATTGTAATTTGATTAAGTGCGGAAAAGTAAGTCATATGGGTGTGTCATGTGAGATTTTTTTTTGGCTCCCTAATTTTGCTAAACCAGGAGCTTCATGATGGAGCCGCTTTCAGCCTTGCTAGGTCTGATCAAGAGGGCGAAGCTGAGAGATATGCTATAACTACAGGTGATCCACAATAAACCTCTTAGTGTAGGTCACAGTAAGAAGGCTCGCCTCCCCTTTTTGCCAATGTAATTTAATCTAGCCCCTAATTTTAGAAATAATCCTAAATCATTCTGTGTGAATCCAATGTAATTTAATCTAGTCCCTAATTTTAGAAATAATCCTAAATCATTCTGTGTGAATCCAATGTAATTTAATCTAGTCCCTAATTTTAGAAATAATCCTAAATCATTCTGTGTGAATCATCTGTTTTCTCACTTAACCAGAAACACTTCAATTTTAACAATCCAGCACTATTCATCTCTACTAAAACAATCTTATGACTGCTACTGACGTAAACGTAGCTCAATCAGATTAACGACATCTGAATAAGCGTACTGACATTGCCATCAGCAGTCCCAGTACGATTATAATACGACTCCAACAGACTTATTTCGTGATTTCTGGATAAGGCACATCTCCCCTAAAAATCGAAGTAGTAAAAAATGTGAAGGAGAACGGTAATCTATTAACATTTTCAACTGAAAATTGGACGTCTTTGTTCTCGAAGCTAATATCGAATTTATAAGAATACTTCAAACAAACATATCACAGATATAGAAATCGTTCCAGGGACCAAAAATTAATAAAAGTAAGTTCAACGAAAATAATCCACAACATATAAGAAGAGAATCCTTTCATTCCAAAGATAATAGCAAAAAAACATTAGAGCTAAGGTAAGCAAAATAAACTGCATCAAGTTCAATTATGATAATTTAGGAAAAAAATTTGACATGATTACAAAAAGAAAACAATCTACTGAGATTAATCTGGAAATGGTGCGCCCTTGATTGTCCAGCCGCAGTATAGACGGATGGACATGGTGTAATCTGTAATGCTATTATGTAAAACTGAAATAAAAATAAAATATAGGAATACGAAGGGCTATTAAAGTCAGTATGTTTAATGTTTGCTAAACACGCTTCTGTTGCTTTGGAAACGGTTATGAGTCATAACTATGATTCATTTTTAACTATTAGATAATCCAAAATGATTAATTTTGCATTAATACACACTAAAATTTAAGAAAATAAAACAAATTTCAAAGAAAATCATTATAAACATGAGAGCGTAAAACCAAAAAGATCACACATGATTGTTAGAAATCATATTCATATAATAAGATTTATCTTTTCAGTAAATACAATACAATATGTAAGAAAAAAATAAGTACTTGAAATTACTTTAAAATATGAAATTTCTTTAAAACAAAAAAGATATAAGTTACATCCATCTAAAAACACATTATAAATTGCTTTTATTTTCTTTTTTATTTATTTTTTTTACTGGCCTAATAATATGGGTGTGTTTAAGGATCAATACCTTGGCTAAGGCTGCTGCTACTCCCGATCCCCTAAATTTCTCTGGTACATAAGTATGTTCTAGATCGATCACACCATTCAATTTCTTGTAAGTTACATGAGCTACGCCTGAAAAAAAAATGTTTAATACGTTCTAATTAATATTGAGCTGGATCAAATGATACTAAAAATTTATCTTATAATCAGAAAACTAACCATTAGGCATTTTTAAAATAAAGAATCGTCTTTCTTCGTCATGAATTAATGCTTTCAAAGCTGGTGAAAGAAATAGTGAATTTTTTCGTTGTACACCCATGGTTAAACTTCGCAGTAAAGGCTTATAAAAGAAAACAGCCATACTAACTTGATTTAGGAGAATTTAATTTGAAAAATAAGAATTATTTAATAATTTAGGTAATGTTTAAGCATACGAGATGATCAAGAATATTCTGCTAGACATATCATCGGTATTAATTACTAAATGAAGAATGGTAAATAACCTAAACGCTTAATCATTTAAGCAGAAAAGAAAAGCTTTGCCTTACAAAAAAACAAAAACAAAAATCAATTAAGTTCGTTGAAACAAATTTTTCCTGCTATTAATCCTTTTTGGTATTAAACTACACAACTCAAATGCATTCCTCTTCTCTTCAATTAACCCTAATTGAAAACTAATAAAAACGCACTGTCCAATGGATTTATTACTGTGTAATGGACCAATGTGATTTATCTACAAACTGCTACAATTTTTTCTTGAAAATTAGATTCTCTTCAGATTTCTTATCTTTGCATACAGCCAAAATGAATAAGTGACGTGGATGTTTTTAATGATTAACTGAATTTTCTTACATTGGTTAAAAAAATGACCATATTTGTATATGGTTAAATTGTAGCCACCTTTTTTATATAAATATTATTTTACAAAAATTATAAATATTTTAAAGTAGTAAAATAGTTTATTTAATGCATTCATATGACAATTAAATTGCTCTAGCGTAATTTTGCACCAAGAGCATGACGTCATCCTCAGCCAATAAGAATCGAGTGTGTGCGCTCCATTTTCACTCGATAGATCCAGTGTACTGCTTAGACATTCGTCCATTTCGTTACTGGCTACTTGCTTGTAAGGATCTGAACAATTTGTATTTTGACTTATAAGGTTTAATTTTTAAATATTTCAATATGAGAGAGATTGTTCATATTCAGGCTGGTCAATGCGGAAACCAAATAGGAGCAAAGGTATTTAAAGACAATTTCTTATTGCTTGAAATGTATGAAAAAACTAGTTGGCGTCTCTCAATCTACCGGTTAGGGCGTGTTCATCCCTATTGTTTCATTTCGTAGGCATAATTTAAACCAATAATTCTTTATTATATGTTTTAATTTTTTCTCTCAGAATAATTATTTTTTATAATTGAAAATTTTCAAAAAAAATGGTATGAGTGGATAATAAGGAGCAGGTGGAACGTGGTTAATCGTTTTGGCGGTTTTTTCTTTACAATTCCACCATTCTGAATAATACGTTTTAATCGTTCTTGCTCTTTTATTGATATGTTTTACTTTTGTGGCAATTAGGGCAAATAAGGAATTTCTTTTCGGTAATCTATAAAATAGTTATTGTATTGCAACACGAAACTTTTTTTTATTTTATTCTATTTTTAGTTTTGGGAAATTATATCAGATGAACACGGCATAGATCCTACTGGTGCATACCATGGTGATTCTGACTTGCAACTAGAAAGAATAAATGTCTATTACAATGAGGCATCAGGTAAGTTTAACAATATTTTATAGTTTGGATTAATTCTTTAAAAAATCTAAGGGAGAAACATTTCGTAAAAAGCCTCCTCAAGAATTTTTTCCAAGTCCATAGGCTCCTTTTCATACCTGCCACATTAATTATGAAGATACATCTTATTGACCTATTCATTTTTCCTAAAAGCCGTTGCAAATTTGCATTAAACGAGAGGCATTGCAAATTTAATCAACCACTAAATAAAAAATGAGCAAATCTATCTGCATACTGCAGTAACCATATATTAGAATCAAAACTAAATTAAAAGCTTAAATTTTTATTTATATAAATGGGTTCTTTGTTCAATATGTTCCCAATTTCTTCACATCAAAGTTTTAGGTGTTGCAATGTAGATATTTAATTCTTAAACAGAGGCCATTTACCTTCAATTATTGATTGTGTTTTATTGCCCTTCCCCTTTAATTTACGTTATATAATGAAATGAATATTTTATTCTTTAGGAGAAATTGATTCAGATTCATAATGTGAAATTTAAACCTTATTAATAGTTATCCTACAAGGCAGGCTACATTTAAGAGTCTGGATAAATTAATCATTGGAGCTCTCGGATGTTGCCGAGCAAGGCCGACATCTTTATTTTTTTACATTTAATTAAGGAATTTTGTTTTATCTTTTAATATTTTTAGTTTGAAAATTTCAGCCTTTAAGTCTTTCATGTTATACACAAATTGCTGTCTTCTTGCTTGATTTTTTATTTAAAAAAAAAAGCACTTGAAGAACAGTAAATCGATCGTTGGCCTGGACGTCTATTTTCATCTAGTGAAACGATAGACTGTATTGATCCTAAATAATCAGTCGAAAAGTAATGAATGTTGAAGAAGTTCGGTAATTTCTATCCAAACAATTTTTTTAAAGGCTTAGGACCGGGCATTGGGGGTATTTTTGTAATTAAAAAACAGAGAAAATTGAATGTTCTGTAATTGATGATTCATTTTGGAAGGAATCTAGCATCGTGTTGTGATTTTTAACAAAATTATATTATCACCTCAATTTATATTATTACCCGATACACCATGTCAGTAATCCTCGTTTTCATATCTACTTTAAAATCTTGAATTTGGCCATTCCAAAAGAAGTTTGTCGGTATAAGAATCATTATGGAGACCGGGCGATCTCGATGATTACAAGGGAAGCAAAAGCACATATTGCAGTCTCCACACCTTATTCACGCATGGTTTGTAGCTTTAGTTTTTGTTCTTTGTATTTTAAAGAATGGTCAGTAAAATTGAGAAACCTAACATCCTAAAAATAAAAAATTAGGTAGTTTAAGCTTATCAATTTAATTAGATAGTACCACTAAGGTTTCTGTCAAAATCCTGCTCTGCACAGTAGTGCTGCATTTTTTTTAAGTTTCCCATGATTTGCTTGAAAACAGCACCACCTCTTTGATTCGATAAACTATATTGGAGATTCTTTTTAAATTGCATACTCACTACAAACAAATAGCCCTATTTGTTGTGGTTGTTGGTTCCGCAGAGCTGGAAGGCATCAGAGATATTTTCCGTGATAGCCTGCCACTCTTTGTGGTCATCGACCGGTTTCAGGCGTTCGCGCATCATCAGGATGCATTTACCAAAGAGTGTGATAACAAGATTTGCACAGATCAAATGTAGTTGATACACTCACATTTGATCTGTGCAAATCTATGTTATCACACTGTTTGACAAATGCAGTTCGCCCTCGGATGATGGGCGGAACGCCTGAAACCGGTCGTTGACCACGATGAGAGGCAGGCTATCACGGAAAATATCTCTAATAAATAGCCCAATTACTTTCATTTTCAGGAAATTACTGATGAGTTATGAGAGACTTCCTTCTGAAGTGCCACTATACGCTATATATATAATTCCAGAAAAAAAATTGATTTTTATAAATAGAGTAGCTGAAAGGGATGCTTAATTATGGTTCAGTTTCTCTTCCCTGCAAAATACTGAAATAAACCAAACCTTAACAAAGGTCCTATTTGGAAAAAAATATATTGCAGCAAAGTTTCACACCTGTTTCGAAAGCTTCTTTCTTCTATCGTAATTCGTTGTTGAATACGAGTCAGTGCAAGAGTAAATGAAGCAATTAACACTTTGGTCTGTCACCCCTTAGGTTGCATTTTAGACACACTTGTCGGCCAATTTGATCAACCCATTTGTAGAAGTCTGCATGATTCATTTACCTTACACTGTATTACTTAAGTAATTGGGAGTATATTTCAGATGGTTTCAGCCCGTCAACCAGAAATCTTACAAGTGAATATTATCTTCCTTAGTCCTCATTCTATTGGATTTACCATTGTAAAATCAGTAATATTGGATGTGTAGAATGAAACTGAGCAGCAACTGTTATTTGGCAGGGTTGCCAACTTATGATACTGAAACTATCATCGTTCTTTTGTAGATATTTTTTGTTTTATAGTTCTTTGCTTTTTACTTATTGGAAGATTCTAGTAGTACTTCTTTACATAACAATTGATAAATGTCAAACTTTAGTTTTAACCGAGAAAAAAGGAAAAGTCTGTAATATAGGCATCTTGACGTAATCTTTGTTTTGTTTATGGTGGTGTTGGAGGAGGAAAGTATGTGCCACGAGCAATATTGGTCGATCTGGAGCCGGGCACAATGGATAGTGTACGTTCTGGACCATTTGGACAAATCTTCCGACCGGATAACTTTGTATTTGGACAGTCTGGCGCTGGCAACAATTGGGCAAAAGGACATTATACTGAAGGCGCTGAACTGGTTGATTCTGTATTGGATGTTGTAAGAAAAGAAGCTGAAGGTTGTGATTGTCTCCAGGTAAGTTGATGAAGTATAATAGTTACTTAAAAGTAATGCAAACCTCAAGAACAAACAAGCATAATTCGACCTGCTGTTTTGAATATTTTACTTACAGGGTTTCCAACTGACTCACTCTCTTGGAGGAGGCACTGGATCCGGTATGGGTACTCTACTTATTTCCAAAATTAGAGAAGAATATCCGGATAGAATTATGAACACATACTCAGTTGTGCCATCACCAAAGGTTAAAAAAAAATAGCTGGTTTTATTAATTTTTTTTATTTCTTTTAATGCGAGAAATAGGAAGTATTGCGACTACGTCAAATTCTCGAAACATACATTTTCGCTGCAAAAACCTGGTTCGAAGTTTCTTGTCAGAAAAATCCCTTGTTTTTAGAAATTGATAAAGCACTATAATCTGGAAAGTTCGAACTTGATGTTTCATTTACTACTCCTAACCAATCAGATCGGTTTTACCACATGACTAATAGGAATTTATCATTTTTTTCTCTGATTTATCGCGAAAATAGCCAGAATATCCTTTAATATATTTAAAGTGTTCTACAAGTTTTACCTGAAATATTTTGTCAGAAAAATCTCTTTTTAGATTGTCCAAGTTTTGAAACGGTGACAGGCTTTGCTATAAAATATTTTATTTCCACCTATTAAACTTTTCTTTTTCTTTAATGGCTCTACAACTTACAAGAGTCTTGGTTTCCTCAAAGCGGGCCCGCCAGTTCGCCTCCCGCCACACAATCCTCCCACCGCAGCCTTGGTCTGCCTACCCGCCGCCTGGGACCTTGTACAATGCCCTCCATAGTTTCGCTATTAAACTTTTTTAAGAGATTACCCTTTTACTGATTGAATATTTGTGGTTTTCCTTTTTATTCTCCTATCGATTTCCTTTAAACTTTGTTCCAATAACACATAACAAAAAGACTTAATAAAGTCTTCTTTGAAACTTTCTTTTTTTCGGGGAAAATACATTTTCGAGGGAGTTTTTGCTAGAACATCTAGACTCGTCAACCAGTCCAGTTGTTCTACAAAAATATTCAATATTCCCTGATAGATGGCATTAAGAGAAAGTCGTGCAAAAGTTTCATATTAAACTTGAACAAGAAACATGTTTTAATGCCGTAATATTGAATATTATCCTAGGTATCAGATACAGTAGTGGAACCCTATAATGCTACTCTGTCAGTGCATCAGCTTGTGGAGAACACCGATGAAACTTATTGTATTGACAATGAAGCACTCTACGATATCTGCTTCAGGACATTAAAACTATCTACACCAACTTATGGTGATTTGAATCATCTTGTTTCTTTAACAATGTCTGGTGTCACAACATGTCTTAGGTAATTTTAAATTTTTTATATATTTCACACGCTTTTTGTCTTTATATTTTAACAGCACTTTTGATTTTTTTTTTTTAAACTTAGGTTCCCTGGCCAGTTGAACGCAGATCTTCGTAAATTGGCCGTTAATATGGTACCATTCCCTCGATTGCATTTCTTTATGCCTGGTTTTGCACCGTTGACTTCCAGAGGTTCACAACAGTATAGAGCTTTGACTGTACCAGAACTTACACAGCAGATGTTTGATGCAAAGAATATGATGGCCGCGTGTGATCCTAGACACGGTTGGTAATTTTCTTCACCTCTGCCATCTGTTATTATGTTTGGTCAAGGTCAACTGTAACTAATAATCTATCTTCTTTTTTCTTTCTCTCTCTCTCTCTTCATCGCCTACAAAAAAAAAACAGGTCGTTATCTAACTGTTGCGGCCATATTCCGTGGCCGTATGTCAATGAAAGAAGTCGATGAACAAATGTTAAACATTCAGAATAAGAATAGCTCATACTTCGTTGAATGGATTCCAAATAATGTTAAGACTGCTGTATGTGATATTCCACCAAGAGGATTGAAAATGTCAGCCACTTTTATTGGTAATTCTACGGCTATACAAGAATTGTTCAAGAGGATTTCTGAACAATTTACGGCTATGTTTAGGAGAAAGGTAGGTTTACTGTTATGATGTTTATTTTTTAATTAATTTTTTTTTTTTTTATGCATTGAAGGCGCGTTAACATCTGTGGTCATTGGCGCCCGGAGCTTTCTCAGTGCACTGCTCATCACCGGCCAGTGAGCTGTAGAAGCTCCTGGGAAGAGAAAATCTAAGCGAAGCACTGCTGGACTAGAAACCCTGGGCCTCCACGTTACTAGTCCAGCACACTACCACTGAGCTAATCATTTCCCTTTATTATTAACCGCCATAAAAAACTTGAACTATTAATTGTCTTATGTGTGGGTGTGTTTGAACATAGGCTTTCTTACATTGGTACACTGGCGAAGGTATGGACGAAATGGAATTTACTGAAGCTGAATCAAATATGAACGATCTGGTGTCTGAATACCAACAGTATCAAGAAGCGACTGCCGATGAAGATGCAGAATTTGATGAAGAGCAAGAACAGGAGATCGATGAAAATTAAATACTGACAATTCCATCTTTCTCTCTCTAAGTTCAGATAAGAAAATTAAAAAAAAAAAAAAAAAAATCATTCCAAAGATATATATATATATATAGACTCTCTTGTTCCCTTTGCAATTTCTGTCAGATTGTAGTATTTCTCGAGTTTAAAAAAAGGACAAAATAGATGTTGGTAGATGGGAATGCTACTATATTCACCTGCAAGTCCTTCCTCCCATTTTCATCATAGAATTTTATGAGTTTATAGCTCCTGGTAAAAATAAATGATGCTTTTCTTTTGCGCGCTAATATTATGAGAGAAAGAACAAAACAAATAAAAACTGCCAAAACTTAAGTTTTTGTAAAATTTACTAGAATTCCAGTTAAAAATGTTTTTTTATACTTGACTTAAAATTAGTAAGAAAATGTTGCTTTAATCTTTAAAAGAAAGAAATAAAACAAGTATTCCAAAATTCCAAATTTTCTGGTATTAAGAGTTTTTTTGTAGTTGATCGTACAAGTTAAATTGTTCCGGTATTGTCATTTTTTGTATTTTTTTTTTATTATTTATCAACAAATAAAAAAGTGATTTATGCAATTAACAAGTTTTTTCTCTACCTAAAGGCGAAAAAATTGTTTTTAGAGAATGTTTAGGTATGTGCGAATATGTTTCAGGTAGATTTCTGTCAGTTGGATATTTACTGACTACAGCTACACACACACTATATATACATACATACATACAGACCTATCTCAGATTTGTAATTTCAGTTTTAGGAAAATTGATTTTTGGAAGAGCTGCAACCTTTTTTCTGAAATGAATAGTTAATTTTACACTTGTAAAACTTTAAATGCATTTGCTAGAATTCCAAATTTGAAGAAAATCGATTAGCCTAAATGTAGCTTTAAAAAATAATACAAAGTAAAAATTGGTAATTGTGTTTTCTATTTAATTTTCTTGAAATGGCTCAAAAGATTTTTGAATATAATACATATATTCCAACTGCCGGTACAAGTTTTTCAAATTGTTGGTAAAACAGACAGCCAATATAGTTACTCCCACAGGCCCAGCAAGTAAATGTTAATAAAAATTACAAGTTTGAAGAAATAGAATTGTCCTAAGAGAAAGTCGTTCAACTGCTTTGACAGTTATTCTCCAAATGTGTTATCAGCCCTGATCAGAATTTCAAAATGACAAGTTTCCTAACAGAAGCCATCCTAAAGCTAGGTTATTTCAGCCTGATACTTAAAAGAGTCTGTCACTGTTAATACAGACCTGGATGGAGTCTCCTTAGAGCATGTACTAATTACACTGCCTCTTATTGATTAAAAAAAAAAAAACGAAAAGTAGGGATTGCAAATTGCATAAAGGATACATACATACTCCGCTATGACGGGACATGCTACAAATTACCCAATTACTTTTCCACAGAAGATATTTTTGCGATAAGCTTATTAAAGAGATAATAACCATTGGTGATTATTTAGAGCAGTAATGTGTCATTTAGATGACCCTGCGGAAGCGGTAGTTACTCACATATTAGAATTAATAAAAACAAAGCAAAGTCTTGCTCACAATCGAACGATTCCCGATTTAATAGCGGAGATAACGGTTATGAAATCTCACTTCAAGGAACACCCTATAAGAGTTCCTAAATAGGCTAGACGAAAAAAGGATCAATATAATTATACATTACAAACTAGACAGAATTCCAAACCCAACACTTTAATGTTAATCGACCCAACTAGACGCTACTCTAGTTAGGACACTACCACGTATACACGCAAAATTTGGACGACACAAAATTCATTGACGTCTGTAGCATTAAATATTATAAAAATTAAAATTCAATAGAACTAGAAGTTATTAACAAAACTGAATAGGAAACAGAATTTTGCCACAGACTTTAAGGTTCCTAATTATGAACCCGCTAGAAAATAATTCAAATATAACTGTAAACCACCACTTATTACACAACTCGTATCATTTAAGTTTTTTATTGCTTTTTACGTACGTCGGCAAATAGCTAGTTCTCCATGAAATTGTCTATCTTGGTGAAATCTACATACGATATGCTATTATAGACTTGTTTTACCCTAAGGCAATACTCATCCTACTAAGGTTTGGCAGATCGATTTTTCTTTATAAAAATCCATTGAGAATATCTGGTTATAGATTTTGAAGATGCAAACTTTATTATGCTCACGAGTATGTCATAATAACAACTGGTGTGATCTACCAGCTTGACTTTGTAGCAATTTGTGGATCGTTACAGTTCCCAGTCAGCCTTATCGAGATTTCAGCATCCTGCCTTAGGGTGTATTTAAATCAATTTTCGGTAGTTGCTCGCCGCCTGGAACATATCCCGACTAATTATTACTTGCGATTAAAAGTGGATTTATTTCGACATCGAAAAAACAAAAACAATGGATTATGTCGAGCCAACCATCTCTGTACCGTCCCCCGAAGAGAAAAGTTTCTTTGTGTTGGTGGATCTGATATACGAGGGTTGTTCATTTATTTTGAGCTTGTTCCTGACGGACGTGCGATAACATCCGAACTCTATTCTACTCTGCTAGAATGCGCACACTCCATTTTGACTGCAAAATACCCCTCTCGAGTTAAGTGAAAAAGTGAATTCCTTAAAAGACAACGCAAGGCCGCACATGTTTTATCAAACTCAGTAATTGAAGATTTGAAGTTTTGAGCTCCTCCCTCACTTAGCTTATTACCCGGATTTGGCCAAAGATACCTCCGGACCAAATCGAATTTTGACCAAAGTTCGAATTGTTGGCTCACAGATGAATTCAAGTCGTAGAAAATGAATACCTATACTTCGAGCAGTAAGCTTAGTAGGTGAGTAAAAAACATTTACTTTTTGAAGGTGAAAAACGCAAAGACTTTTGTTACACCATTATATTATTTTTGTTAGTGTTAGTGCTTTTCATCACTTTTGGCTCAGACACTCAGACTCAGAGATCTTTTCCTAACCAGTGACTTCCTGTTGATTTTGCCCAAACTTGAATCACTATTCTTATGGGCAGGTTTAATACTATTAGTATAATTATTATACTTACCTTTACTCTGGTCTTCTTAAGCGGCGGACCTCTATCATGAGGCAGTCCATTACTGCTCTCCTCCATAATTCTTGCTACGACTTGTGGAGGCTTTTCTTTTTCGCGAAAACTGACGTTTTTTCATATGTGGAGGCAGTTCTGGTCCACTAGAGTTTTTATGCGCGGATTTTAGTTGAAAAGTGATGATCCTGTCAAAAACGTAAATTTTGGAAAGCCAAAAAACTATCCAATTCCGAAATGTTTCCCTAAAAACAAGTGTAGTAAATATAGATGAAATGAATGTGAAATCATTTGCTAATATTGTCCTAAATATTATATTATGGCATTCATCTTTAATTTGATAACTATATTTTTTCGTCTCCACATTTCCATTTTCATGCAGTTTAATCATCTGCAAAGAAAATCGATAATAAGTACAAATAGGATAGAAGATCGCGATATAATCCAAATTAAAATTTAAATTGTTTTATTATTTTCAAGTATGGTATTACAATCAATACAGAGGAGTGTATTTCAATAAAATAAATCACAGATACTAATTGAAAATTAATTTCAGAATTTTTTTATAACTTTATGCAACTCATCTTATTTAAAAAAAAAAATACATATAAAATGAAATGTAGTTGGCTTTTCTATAATTTTTTTTCCTTCAATTTCCAACTTAATTTTTCACTTAAATAGTAAATAAATGAAAATTATATTCCAAAGATTTTATAAATATTTACAATATTCACAAATACCAAACTAGTTTTGTAAACAGTCTATGCAAACAAATCTTCCCTATCGGCGCCCAAACTGGAACCACCTTCCTCCAATGCAGAGAAATTCAAGAAATGCGCTGGCCGATGTACTTCATGGTAGAATTCCTTAGGATTACCCAACGTCAATTCATATTTCATCTGAGGATCGTGCCGCACACCTAGATAAAACAAATATTACAATCAAATTATTCTATAGGTAAATCAAGTTGAAGTACCGTTGTAGTATTTTAAAATATCATTTCCAGACTAAACGTGAGTTACAAACTGTGTTTATATTTTTTATTCTCTTTGAAAGTAAAGAAATATAGTGAATGTTTTGTGCAATAAAATACACTTTGCTAGAAATCTATTAACTAATTATAAGTGTTTGGTTTCACTCAATATTGTATGTATAAAATAAGTAGTTAGAACAATTTATTTGAATTATAAATATTTTAAAAGTAACTATTTATGAGCTCATGACCTAAGTGGCAGGTGTGCTCATTAAAAACAGCGAGAATAAAATGGCTGGACCTGTTGAAAGTATGACTAATCTCTAGAATGCTTACTGGAGCACCTTGGGACTGTCTGCCAAAGGGCCTCTCATCTACACTAAAATAAGCCAAAATTAACTTACCCATAAAATTATAATTCCATGATCCATGGCCAGGTACCATAAAAAATCCAAGAAAACGATCTGATAATAACATTTGCACTTTTTCATAATGTCCTGGCAGGTAACCTTTTGGATTGTTACCTTTGTCAGTATTTTGACGACCCCATTCGAAACCACTACGTCACAGAAAAATGAGAGATATGTTTAATTAAATTTAGACGCAAATTTATATATTTTTCAACAACTAAAATTGGCAGCTCACCTGGGAGTAAGTTTGTAAGCTGTAAGTGAACAGGATCCTGGTGTAAAACTGCAGGTAATTATAACGGTCTTCTCACCGTCCCATGAACTGTTTTCAGCCATAATCTTAGCGTGTGTAGTAATATCCTACATAGAATAAATTTAATCATTAATTTACCGCTCATAAACTGCCGGTTATATTGAACAGTATATGGCATAATTACAAATAAAAAATTTTATACCTGAGGGCTAAGCTGAGGCAATTCATTTGGCTGTGTATGTATCCAACCTAGAGGTTCCATATCCTTGAGGAACTGATGTTGTGGTAAAGTTTGTGGTAAATGTACTGTTTGATGAGTTCCCCACTGCGGCGGCATAACGATACATCTAATTTCTTTTACTTGAGGATTGTCAGCTGGGCTTATTCCATACAGATAACCCGCGATCTGTTAACAAAAAAACAGTTCTTCAAACTTTTTTCTTCTAAATACACTAATGGAATTACACTATTATACTAAAATGACACTGTAGAAGCAATAAAAATTACGGCTGCCCCGGAAATCAGTTTTCTGTTCACAAAAATGTTTTAAATAAAGTGATGATAGATAGCGCTTAAACGTGGTATAAATGTAAGTATCGCGTGAAGCTATTTCAAGAAAAACGAAAAAAAAAACATTCAGCTGACTGGCACATTCGGCTGAAGGATTCTGTCCTGATCAACTGTAGAGATAACCAAAGGAAATTTTGGCGATTTGCCGTTTTTTATTTTGACTGCTCAATCTCAAGAGATAATAGGAAACCATCCCCCCCCAAATTCAGACACAGGGAGACTGCAAATCACCTATTTCCAGTAAAAGTCAATTTTCGACACGAATGAAATGATAATTGCAACTTCTGGAGGTAAACATATGAAATGTTAATTGGCAAAACCTTACCTGGGCTCTCAGATCAGAGATAGTGACAAATTTCTTGAGAACGTTCTTTGGTAATATATAAGTATATCCAGCTTCTTTTATATCATCGGACGACACATAAATATAATTAGTTCTTAGATGTAAATTGGTAGCGGAAATAGCTCGTACACGCCATTCCGTTTTTGAACTAAAATACACACATTATATTAGCTTCTAATAGTTAATTTCAAGCAAAATAAACGCAGCTTTATATGGTCGAGTTTGTAGGCTAACCTGAAAGTCTGTGATTCATAATTCGATGTTGTGGCTGTGATTATCTCATCTCCATGTTTGTTTACAGTTCTTGTAGTTGTAGCAGTTAACTGTGATTGTTCTTTTGTCTGTTTCTCAATTTCAGCTATTTGCTGACGTTGTGCTGAAGGTGCAGATATTTCCATACCAAGTATAATATCTCGAATCTCAGACTGTGTTAAGGAAGCAACGTTTACGCTGAAAAATTATTAGAAATTTTTGTTTATTTCAGGAAAAAAAAAATGTCCTTGCAAGTTGCTTTACATACTTGTTTTTCTTGCCGTAATCAGCGAGTATGAGATCTTTGAGTTGTACTTCTACTTTAATCCATTCATCATCGGAAAGCGTGGGCCAAATATGATGCGGCTCAGTAACTGTGGTCTTGTCTGGTTTCAGCATCACTTTAGTACGTTCAGTGTTCACATGTAATGCTCTCAGTATAAGTATCAAACGAGAAAATGCCTAAAAATAGAATGTAAAAACATGGAAAAAAGGCTCATATACATACAATAAGATCAAGAATAGACTATCATAGCTGCTTAAAATAGAGAAATGTTTACTTACAGTATATGAAGATATGGTTTTTAACCAATCATCGTACAAATTGAAGAGAACCATCTGTGGTTCTGTAGCTTTAAGAATTAGATCGCCAAACTTTTCTACTTTCAAACATGCCTGGAATGGCAACTGCAATTCTGAACCTTTGATCACAATATTAGGGAAATCCAAAAGATGGACCTAAAAAATAAATAAATAAATAAAATTTTTAATCCTCTATAGAAATAGAATTGGTAGAATATCGTCGAAAATTGTAGAAACAGACAATTGTGAATTGAGAAAGACACTTTGTAAAGCTTTAGAACCGTTGACTAAACCTCTAGAACATACGCATGTAAGTTATTTTTAGTTTGTATTTGTTAAATATAATATATGACTGGAAAATGAAATAATGTTCTTATAGATGGAAGAGGAAACAGGAGCTAAATGTGGTCTGTGTCAGTGTGAACAAGGTCCGGCACATATGAAATATGGTATAAACCAATTTCATGCACCTTATGCAAATCTATTTCTTCATGTAACTGGTGAACTTTTACCATTAACAATCTAAAAACAAAACGGCTATATATATATATAAAAAGAAAGATTTCTTAGATATAGAGAGAGACTGTCTCCAAACATCGGTCGGCGCTCAAGAGCCTAGGTTCATTTGACCAAATAACCATATAACCTTGTTTCGCTGCGTCTTAAGTCTGTATTTTAAGAACCGAGAAGCTATCGATGCAATGTCAATTTGAAACAATTAATACCTACATTAATACCCTTCCCTTATTAATTTTTTTCATAATTAAGGCCAAGCATTGTTAATGCTAAGGATAATTTTTTAGCTACATGCGCATAATTAATCCTCATACATCATGCCGGTCACATAACTGGCCAAATTTCATTTCTATCAGCTACCAAATCACATCTCTGTGACACCCGCACAATTCCTTCAAGTTCTGCACACAGATAGTTGATGCGTGTAATTATTTGGGTTTAGCGTATCTAAAAACTCTAACTAGTATGGCCACCTATATACAACTGTACACTTTACGAACGACTATATTCTGTGTACAAGCCCTGAGCCATAATATCTCCTACAAATCTTTCTCTATATATATCACCATTCAGTGCACAAATCACTTATTTACTTAAGTCCATATTAATTGGCAAATAGACTTCAGTAACTTGATTAACAGACTCTTGATGAATTTACAGCAAATATGTTATAGCTGCAATGCAGTTTGATAAGCTGAGGTCGGATGATGGGTCAGGTTTGATGAATTTGTTATTTTATAACCGCATTTTTACTTTCTCTTACTCCTTAGTAAGAGGTAGTAAAAAAAAGAAAAGTTTAATATGAAATTTCTTGAATGGCCAAGTCCTGTATAACTGGCCGAAAGGTTCTTCAAAAAACTTCTGCTGTTATTTTATTTTATTTGGCTATTTTAGATTTAATATTGTTGGTTGAGAAGTTAACTTAACATCCAATAGCCTTCATTAAAGTGCTTTTTTTTTTTAAATAAACATCTTTTTGCTAATATTTCGTCATTTTCAATGGGATATACAAGACTCAGTAAGCAATTTTGAATAATGAATTTATATTTGTTGTTAATTTTAGACAGAAATCTCTACAACAAAATTATTAAAATTTATTATTTGATTCTTTTGATTAGAAAATACAGTTCCTTGTATTAGTCCCTACTAATTAAAATAAATCTTATTTGTGTTAGATTATTTTGGCTCAAATTAACCAAATCGTAATTCACATATGATTCTTGAACTCAAATGCCTCCAATATTACCAATAATGTTTTAAACTTTTTTTTCCTTTTTATCATTTATTTATATTATCTACAATCCGCAAACGTTAATGCAATAAGTAAATTGGATATCTGCGACTAAATGTCTTGAGTGGCTTTAGGGAAGTGGCCAGAGTCACTCATCCTTGGCATAGGTTCCTCTTGCTCGTTCAGGAAGTCTTTTGGCCAGCGGCGCTTGGTCGCTGGGAGGATTCCCAGATATGGTCAGGGAGGACATGTTAGTGAAGTGTGGATTGATGTGTATGCCTAGTTTGTTGTGGAATCTTGTGTAGAGTTGTTTGTCAGTATGATTTAAACAAAATCAATATAACATTATAATTTTGTTTATCTTTTAGATTTCCGCGGCCATTTTCATGAAAAACATTTGAGTTTCCGGGTTGGGACCGTGTGAGTGGCCCGACGGTTCATTGTTCCATTTGCTTTCAAGGTGTAACGACCCTGAAGAGGCTCATTGCAATATGGACCCGGAAATTCAAGTCTTTTTATAATTTTTTTTTTAATCAACAATACAATGAATTGTGTTTTCTAATCACAAGGTTCAAATAATAAATTTTAAAATGGTATTCAAATCAGATTCATTTCAAATAGATTCATTCAAATAGATTGATTTCATCTCAACGTTCTCAACGTACCTCTCCTGAAGAAGGCACCAATGGTACCTCAAACGTAGAGCAACAAAGAATTATTTTTCTTTAAAAACTCCTCTGGCCATTGCCGACAAACGGCATGGCCAGTTTGTCATGAAATTGCAAAGCTCTCAAGAATCTCAAGATAATACGAACTACTATTGCTCATACACTAACTTACTGTGGTAGTTCATACATGGAGCTACTGCCTAAATCATTATAATAAATTTTAATAATTTGACATACACAAATTTGTCTGAAATATAGGACAAATACAACATTTAAAAAAACTATCAAGTCATGCATATCTTCTACTTTATATATTCCTTGAAAATGACAGTGAAATGTCGAAACATAAGAAATAAAGAAAATTATTGAAGGGCAGTACCAGTTGTAAAATTACTCAACCAACAAACTTCTGCCTTAAATCTGAATACCGATCACAGCATACTAATACAAAACTGTTTATGTCAAATGTTTACATAATTTTCAAATATAGATGTGAAAGTTATTTGAATGAAATAGGTGTGGCAAACCTCTAAAGGATCCAACATTCCCTTTCTGGTTACAATAATCTGTTTTGGTTGTTCTTCAACTGGCAGTGAACGAATCAACGCAGCTACTTCTTCAGCAGTTTTCCATTTTGCCAACTGAAATAAAAAGATGGAATTATTGATGCATCTCAATCATGAAATGGCAAAAACTATCAATTTTAAGAATCTCAAGATAATACGAACTGCTACTGCTCATACAGCTAATTTACTGTGGTAGTTCATCATGGAGCTACCAACTAAATTTTAGCTCATTTAGCACATCTCCACATACATCTTCCACTTCCAAATATACACATTCCTACAGATTCACAGACGATCTCTTGATGATAATAATACATATAATAATCAAACAACGAGCAGCCTTACCTGTCCAAGACGTTTCTGTCCAGCCCATACAGAAGTGTGAATAATCTTCAAAAATAATTGGCCGGTTCTTGGATTAAAAATAAATATAGCACCGTTGATAGGTTTTGTAGTTAAATTACCTTCAAAAGTTTTATGAATAGTCACACGATATACGTTTGTATCGTCGACAAACCTATCAACAAAAACATTTTAAGGGTATGTAATATTTTGAAAATATAATAGCTAAATTTTCCTAAACAAAATTGGATATATTTCTATCAGTTATCTTTTTTCTGCCGTAATATCGAATTCGAGAGCAATATCTCGAATCAATATACGACCCCAGCGCTCATGAAAAGCTGGATATCAGACCCCTGCTTGAATTTCATCATTAAAATATTGTTTTAGAGAAATTTTCTATTAATAATTAATCTGGTAAAGAAATGTATGTTGGGTACAAGAAATATGAGGAAAGAATATACTTTCAGAATTAGCACTTTGCACTAGTTAAATGCAAAAACTGAGTGTAATTCGTGGCGAAGGATATTTGGAGCCAATTGGATTCTGACGGCATGTGGATTGTCAGGATAATTATAGAGATGAGAGTTTGCAGAAAGGAATTAGAGCAATTAGAGAGAAAGAGTTTGGTATATGTGATATTTTCGTCTTTGCTAATTGTTGTACGAAATAAGAGGTGAGGTACTTCTGTAGACATTATGTTATTGTGTTTGGGGTATCAGTGAAAGTGTTCCTTTTATTAGAGCGAAAAATCCAGATACGGTTCCCAATGTCAGGCTTTTTATGTTCATAGGGTAACTTAAAGTCTGTCAAGAAGTGTAACAAGTTTGTAGTTGTAGTGTTTTAAGTCTTGTGTAAAGTTCCATTTTAGTGATCTGTCTATGAAGTGACCAAAGTAGCGCACCAGATCTGTGAGAGAAAAGGAATCCGGTAGGAATGTAAATATGGTATGTTGATAGGTTTGTGGGATTTCAATTCGCCACTTTGTTTCTTGCCAGGATAAAAATATATAGACATCTCACCAAATAATCTGATTAGAAAATAATTCTCCATAATTCTGTGAAGAAAGATATGGCTCAGTTGGTTCAGAACTGTACAATTGTAATGCTTTACGGATTCTTTCACGCAACACATACAAAGCTGGATTTGCTTTCATAATTTTTGCCATTGCTTGTTGTACTAATGGTTTACATCCGGGGAACCAATTTCCATAGGCACTGGAAGAGAAATGAAAGAAAAGAGATTAACAATTGGAAAAGTGGTAATTAGAAAAACCGGTTTCAATAACTTAAAGTTTAATAATGCATGAACCTGTGCAGATTATAAGCCAAATCTACAGCAATTAGAACTCCAGTTGGCGATGGATATATGGACATGTTATCTGTGGTGTAATCAAGGAATTTGGCACGTGCATATCTTTCAATATCATGTGAATCGTAATCACCCCAACGTAACTGTACATCAATCCAATATTTCTGTGTTGTAGTAGTGTCCATAGTATCCCTGTAAAATTATGTTGACAAACAATAATAACATGATTTCCAACAATATAAACCATCAAAAAAATAATTTCACTCACTTAGAATCAGCCAATAATGATGGCCTAGAAACGTTCCACTTATAAGCAGCAAATAGAAGGATATCAGCGCAGCTGGAGTTCATTTTGTAAGATTTCCTGGGATGTATAGTTTCTTTTTGTACTGTTTCAATTTCTAATGCATCCAACTCTTGATCAAATACCTGAATAGTAAACATTCAAATGAAACTTCTCGAGCGCCTAGTACAGAGTAATTACTGAATGGAGGGCAAACCGGGAAAGGTGGTTCCTCTTTGAGAAACTAGGATTTGGAAGAGATCGACAAGAATTTCTACAAAAGTGAGGGGCGAAGCGACGAGAAGGTAAGGGAAAAATAGAGGTAAGTGGGAACTAGTAAAGCAGAGAAATACCTAAGCTAATCTGCGAGGGATTTATTAAAATAAAGCTTATAAGGGAAAAGTCTGTGGGTGAAGCTTGCAAGAGAAGAATGGAAAGAAACCTGAAAGAAAATTTCTATTGAGAAAGTCTCAATATTTAGGAAATTCTTTAAAAAATAAATAAATAAACCTCAAGTACCTGACATAAATCCATAACAATAGATTCATGAACTTTTTGCCATAAATGAGCTCTGAAGATCTGAATCAGAGAGATCTTCAATGTTGGAATCTTACCATGCATGAAGATACCAGTTAAATCGAGTTGTACCTGTACGACAAGATAAAAAAAATAAATAAAACTAAATAATCGGGATATAAGTATTAAAGTAATTTTACAAAGAGACACAATTTTATAAGAAAAATTTTTAAATTGAAATTGACTAGCATTAGTAAAAGCTGGCCACTTATGTGCCATTTTCTGGGCTGATTTCTGAAGTTCGTCAGCCCACATTTACACTTTCAGGATTAATATTTGGACTACTGCAGGAGGAACGACTAGCCTCGTTTTCAGTTTTTAGACGCCGTATATATCCCACGACTGTTAGGCTGTGAACGCACAATGTTATACCGTCCTAGATTGCAACCAGGGCCTGGATACTTGCGCAACTACTTGGGCTTAAATAAAACCAAAATGCAAATTCTAGTTAGTCCAAATTCATTCTTCCTTTGTGTATTTCCATACTTTTACAGAAGATAATATTTAATGATCAAACAGAAACCGATGAGCGGGTTGAGAGTTGACTAGCCACTTTTTCTGGCTTCTTGGCTCCTCTGGAAACTCAGCCCACCACTTAAACTCTTGCTTCTACTGCAGCCTCCACGCGAAATTGCGGAAGCCAAAATTAAACCGCAGCTAACTGATAAAACGTTTGTAAGATAAAACTATTTGTAGCTTTTTTTTATATATATATATATATATAAGGGATCTGAAATTATTATATGTTTTCGCTCCTTTAGGTATTATTGTTTGCACATAGACTCTAAACATCTCTGAAGTGTACAGTGTGTAATTGCTAGTGAGTTCGCCTGGTGGTTAATGTAGTTCGCTAACCCATGTAGTTGCACTCATCAACTCTTCTGCGGGCGCTATTTGCATATATAGTAGACGAATTTCTTTTATTATTTTCCACTCACCTGGAAACCAACATAGACATTAGCCCTGTTTATAGTAGGCGACCACCACAATGTAAATCTTCTGTTTGGAATTTGATTCAGACCAGATCTCTGGGCATTTGTCAACTTCTTATATTTCATGGATTCTTCAAATCCGGATGCTTTCTCCCTACAAAATTAAACAAAGATTACAAACAAGTAAAATCTAAACTCGGTAAATATTCTTTCATGAAAAGCTTAAAATAAAAATTAAATAACTAAACTAACCAGAAAAGACCTTCCCATGTAGGGAAATAGGTTCCTTTAAAGAGAGTATGTTCCAGGATACCTTCAACACCACCTAACGCCTGAATCATATCTGTTCTATAATTATTTAAGTTCCACAATTTGCCATCATGACGTTGATGTGTCCACCAAAATGGATTTTGTTTTAAAACCTACAAATTAAAATTAAAATAAATATAAGGTTAAACAATGTTTAATGTTGCTATTGAAAAAAGAAAAAGGAAAAGGATCTCAGGATTAACAAGGGTCCTCTCTAGACATTCTTATATGACGACAACATGGACATTACTTTAAAGCTAGTTTTATATTGTTTAACAGTTTTCCAGTCCAAAGAATTGGTCCATTATCGTGATTCCATTCTAGTACAGTAAAAGGATTATAACTTTGTTCAATTACAACTGAAATTATTGTTCCTATAGTATAAAATCTTTTAACAGATTCAACCTCTTATAAAACTAGATTGGACTCATTAACTGGAAAGAAAATACCAGAACTTGTAGATGGCCGGCTTATTTCAATCACTGGATGTAAGCCCCAGCATACCCCTTTTGTCTGTGAGAGAGAGGATGAAACACCTATCCATTTTATGACAGATTGCTTGGGTTGTGAGGAAATTAGGTTCAGGACCTTTGGTCGGAACAGGATGTCTGTGGAAGAGAGCGTAGGCTATTTCCTTTTAAGGTTATTGTCCGATTTGTACGGACTGCGGTGAATCTTGAATGGGTAGACATGGATCTGGATTTTTGTTTTATACCCGGTTTGTTGTTTTTCTTTGGGGCAGCTGTGTGGGCCCAGTGGGCTTTGGAATAGCGTAGGGTTTGGTCCCTCCCCACAATCGAATAATAATAATAAGCCCCAGCATAGGTCGCACGCACTTTTGAGATTTTCTTTTAAACAATCCGTATCGTAAGCTAATTCATATTTTGAATGACGTTCGGTAATTATGAAATTACCTGATACATCTTGAATTCTGTTCTGATTCTCCAGCCTTTGTCATAGGCTAGTGTGTGCCTATCTTTCTGGAATAGTGTGTTAATCCTAGGTATACCACGGTCCCAGCTATCCTCCAGATCTTCAAGAGTTAAACGTCTGCAATAATATTTCTTATATTATTTTTAACTGACTAATAATGTTGTACCAATTTTTCCACCAAGTCATTTCAGAAAACTAATTTCACTGCAGCTATTTTAAAATAATGAATTTAATTGTTGTGGTTGGTTCCGCAGAGGTGGAAAGCATCAGAGATATTTTCCGTGATAGCTTGCTTCTTTTAGTGTTCATCGATCGGCTTCGGGCGTTCGCCCATCATTAGGATGTTTTGTCATAACATTATGATAGCATAGACCTGCACAACGCGAGTCTACACTGGTTTTTAAAAAGTGTTTTGTTAGGATCCCTTCAACCCCCATCAACGAACACACTCTTAACCTAGTTAACAAAAACACTTTTAAAAGCCAGTGAATCAACTACATTTGCTCTGTACAAGTCTGTTATCATACTGTTTTGACAAAATATCCTGATGATGGGCAAACGCCCGAAACCGGTCGAAGACCACAAAAATAAGCAGGCTATCACGGAAAATATCTCTGATGAATTAATTTAATGATCAAAGTTAAAAATTAATATTACTGTGTTGGATACTGTAGTGGGAATGTTTATAAAGCGAAATCCACCGCGACTTGAAAAACCTATTTTCGCTCCTTTAGGTATTATTGTTTGTACATAGACTTTAAACATTTCTGAAGTGTACAATGTGTAATTGCTAGTGAGTTCGCATGGTGGATTCGCTAATCCATGTAGTTTGCACTCATCAACTCTTCTGCGGCCCTATTTGCATTATGTGAATGTTGGAAATGTCAGTGTTAAGTGCAGTTTGTGTTGAGCCCTCAGAGGCGCTACGAAGTGGCTTCATGTTTACGATTAATTTAACGCTAAACCCAATAAACTTACCGCAATATTATTAACACTATAAACCATTCTATAACTTTTCTGAAGGTAATCTTTCTTAGATAGAAAACAATTGTGCATTGTATCAGAGACATTTTCCGTGGTAGCCTGCTTCATTTTGTGGTCATCGACCGGTTTCGGGCGTTCGCCCATCTTCAGGATGCGTTCTTCAGACAGTGTGTCAACACAGACTCGTACAGAGACTTAGCTTCACACTCTGAAGATGGGCGAACGCCCGAAACCGGTCGATGACCACAAAATGAAGCAGGCTACCACGGAAAATGTCTCTGATGCTTTCCAGCTCTGCGGAACCAACCACCACAACAAATTGTGCATTGTCCTTCATATTTTATCATTTTATTAATAGTGTTAAAGTTGTTAATACCTAAAGCCCCCAATATAATTTCCTTACAACCCATCCCACTAATCACTTTTTTATTTAATATATATATATATATTTCATTACCTATTTTGAGCGTTGGCTTCTTGCCGTTTGAGCGCATACTCAGCCCACACTCTTTGCGAATCAATAAATTCAGATTCCCAAGGCTGAATATAACGATATAAATTAGGTATAAGTTGATCTTCATCATGGCTCATACCAGATCTGAAGTGAGTTATACCAACATCTGTCTGCTTGGACCATCTCAGGTCAGACTAATTGAAAACATTCGTTAGTAAATTTCCAAACATAAAATGTATTTTTTTTTGTGAGTAAAAGAAGAGAATAAAAAAGTCGAATAGTTACCTGAGGAATGAGAACATGTCCCATAGAGAGCATACCAAGCCCACCTAATTCCTTAGGCGTATAAAACACAACAGGTGGGAAACGTGAAGGCATTTTAGAGTTCAACCCAATTTTAATTCTTGTCTGTATTTTATTTTCACATTTTACTAATAAATCTAGTAATTCTTGCGTATTGACAACCGCTTCCCGGAAATATGTCATCAAACCAATAAGTGCTGTATTCCATTTGTTTACAATCTGAAATTTTAATTTTATATATATATATCTTAAGAATATTTTAATGGAAAACTAGTCATTCATTTCATCAATTTAGAAAATTTCTAAATACCTTAGTAAATGTGGTAGAGCCAGATGCCATTAGAATCTGTCGGACTCTGTTGTGAAACCTCTGAAGGCTTTCATCGTCTACACGTAAGAAACATTGAGCAGTACGTTCTTTGGTTACCTCATTTTGTAAATTCCATACTCCGTCACGATGTGTGAATTCTTCATGCGTTGTACGACACTAAAAATTAAAAACAGAAGGACATAATAAGAAAATGTTTCAAGTTGTCCAATCTGAAATGTGCCAATGAACATTCTACATCTTTTGTTCACCGTAGAGGAAAGTGGAGTTACCACTTCAGGAATCTTGGTATTACCGCGGCTATCCCAGCCCAGCAACACTTATACAAGGATTTTGACAAACACTTCGTTTGCTCATACACCAAACTTCTAGTTCTACATCACATGGAGTACATCATTACTATTCATTCACCACCACATTCCTGCATTTCTTAGTGACTAAATATTAACATAAAATTCACATAGAGGCCTTAATAAATGTTGTGTCTTCATATCGAATTGTTTTTATAATACCTACTGTAAATACAACTATTAGAGACATTTTCCGTGGTAGCCTACTTCATTTTGTGGTCATCGACCGGTTTCGGGCATTCGCCCATCTTCAGGATGCGTTTATTCTGACCGCCGAAGATGGGCGAACGCCCGAAACCGGTCGATGACCACAAAATGAAGCAGGCTACCACGGAAAATGTCTCTGATGCTTTCCAGCTCTACGGAACCAACCACCACAATAACAACTATTTCTAGAAAACAAACCTTAGGTAGTATTCTGCACTCGAAACCAGCCATATTGAACAAAAGATTAGGATTATCTTTAGAATAAACTGAAACAAAGGAACAATCCCATTGTAATGTGGTAGCCGATCTAGGCAATCTGTTCTTGATATCCCAGAATACAGCACGGCCAAGATTCACATCATGTTTCATGAGACGCATACGGGCATCCCTCGGCCAACATTTCTTATTGTTATAGCCGACAATGTTTTCATTATTCGGGTCTGGATGTTCGGTCAGATAACGTTGTATCAATTCACGAGCTTCTTCTGCACTGAATCTAAATGTAAAAGAAGTTATTAAAAAAAAAATGGATTAATTTTTTTGTATTGCTTCTTTCTATTCAAGCTGCAAACCTCTTTTTTAATAGACAATACCTGAAGAAGACATGAACCCTGTCAACGTATCTACAATACAATCGTACAGGGTGTGCTGTTTCTGAATTTGTATCTTGAAATGTAAGGAAATCGTTGGGCATCTGTGGAGGTCCGGCCATTTCGGAGGCCCGTTGTAAACCAAGCACCAACAGATCCAATACTAGGCCATAGTACTGGACAATGAACGAAGCAAATTGCAGACCCCTAATTATTCCATAACTGTTGGTGTGATTCATGTCCTATTAAAATGAAATTATAATAATTTAATATTTTGAAAAATACAGGGGCTAGAGATATATTAACTCTGAAATAAGGAGGCAATGTAATTACCTTATAATTAATGACCACATTATTCTTGGCAGTCATATAATCAGCAATATTGTGATCAACAATTAGACGTAGTACTCTGTTCAGCAACGTCAGATCAATTTTTTCATAGATTTTTTCAAAACGTGATTCCAACAATACATTACACTCGCCTTCAGATACATCCCATACATCCTGAAGATTGTTTATACCTGAAAAAATATTGTACAATCATTACCAAAACATTTACTAGAATAACAAGTCATTAAAAAAAAAAAAAAGAGTTTGATACCTTGACACCATTTATAGACCAATAATGGAGGTGGTTCAGTATCTGAAGGTTTCACCCATGGTGGAAATAATCTCCTCTTGTCTGCTTCATACCATAGATATTGGTCTAGGTAAGCATCCGTTATCTTCTCCAGTGGTTCTACATCGTATACAGGCACAAGATGAGAATACAAGTCCATAAATTCAATTCCAACCTGAAATATTTTTTAATAATTCAAATAAATCATAAGAATGAAGTACTGGTTGTTTAACATTAGTGTTATAGTCACTCACATTCAGTAGTTAATTAATCAGATTACTTTACCTCTTTAAATGCCCTCTGAGTGAGCAAATGTCTCTTTATCCTGGAAAGTGCCTCGTGGGGATTATCGTAGGCCTGTTCAATAAGGCCTAATTCTTCCCTCTGACTTTGATTAAGGCGAGACTTTACACTAAACAATCATAATAGATTGTATTAGGATTTTTAAATCTAGATTATTGTTCACCAAAATCACAAAAAGAAATATGTGTTTTCCTAGAAGTTGCACTTCAAACTCGAGCAAGTTCTGCTGGCTTGATGGATACAAATCGTATTGGAAAAACATCTATATTTTTTAATATAAATATTAATTAATTAAAAAAATAATCGTACCTATAAGCTTCTTTAAGTCGTTCTAAGGCCAATATGAGCAATTTAGTATCGTGTTTGTAAGAAAGAGGTGGAAATGGTATTGGCGCAAAGCGACGAGATTCCAGCCAATGTACAGTTGTAGTATAAATGGCTACAGCTTCTTCAGGCGAAATATATGGACCATCCTAATAGAACAGAAAACATAGTATGTGTTGAAATCTAACAGTAATATTAGATATTCTATTATTTACTATTTTAAAATCACATACTTTCAAATAGTTATGCTGCCTTTCCTGTTCCGCTTTCAAGTACAATCTGGTCAGTCTACCTAAATTCTTCTTGCACACAGTTTTGTCAACCTAAAACAAATCAATTTTAGATTTATTATTAGCAACAGGATGTCAGAAAACTATCGACAATGGACTAGTTTTTTCAAAGATATTAATGGCCCTGTTGAGTACATTCCAATTACGTACACGAATAACCTCTTACACATTATCAAACACACTTACCTCTTACACTTCTACGGCGGCCGTGCAAAAACAATTACTATAAGGAACATAATAGTACTTCTAGATTGCACTGTGTGTGTGTTTCTAACCACTATGTCCAAACATCTAAACAATCTTGTAACGAAAAGCCCAAATTGGATCAGAAATGAAGAAAAGTCTGGCCTATTTATTCTAAAATCGATTGGGAAATGTGAGTTCCTTAACTCCAAATGGATTCTGATGGGCCTTGAGGATCTTGGCTTTATCTATTGGTAATCTATTCCAGCCTAACGATTCGATCAGAGCAATTACTTAGATTAAGTATACCTACATGGCTCACAACCACTCACTTCTAATAACTCAGTGTATACTTTTCAGATGATTACTTTGTATGTACAAACACTGACTCCTAAGGAAGGGCAATAGATATTTTATGGCCGCAGTGGATTTTTGCTTAGCAGCCATTCCCTGTGCACTTCTCAACTACTAACCATTTTTTCCCATGAAAATCTGCCTCATTTTGAGGCCATCGACCATTTTCGGGCGTTCGCTCATAAATAGTCAACTAACACAATGCAAAGACAGCGTATCATACTCTCTGATTTGTGGTCGACTTACTTATATTGTCTGTCAAGAGCTATCCTGGTATAGCAGAACTACCAAAACCGGCCGATGAGCTCCTATTAAAATTGCAAAATAAAAACAAAACAGGCAATTGCAAAAAGAACATTGATTTTCAGAATACTAACCGTTGCTCCTCTTCGTATTCTCTCGCGATTGTAATGAGCCGTATTGGTCCACCAATCAGCCTTCATCTTCACATATCTTAATATCATGTTCTCAATTGGTATTGGAAGCCCTGGTACCTGTCGAAAATACAGATTATACAGTTATCTCTCTATGTTTATCCTACTTCTTTAGAATAAACAATAAATCTGGCGATTACCTTCCATGGAATATTAGCTTTCCAACATCGCCAGGCTTCAGAAAGATGCTGCAATATAGTTCTCGCTTTATTCTGTTTTATACCTTCAGGCATCATGTCGACAATATCGTGCATAACCTGAAAGCGAGGTTAATTTAATTATAACCTTTCAAATAATAACAAACATGAAAAATGAAGTCACTGATAAAACTTACAGAAGCTCTTAGTTCTAAATCAAAATGTGATTCTACTCTTTGTTTGGTGACCGTCTTGGCTACCCCTTTACTGTGTCTACCTTCAAACTGTCTGGACAATAAGTTTCCTAACCAACGTTCCAAAAGTGGTGTGATCCCGCGCATGAAGAACAGCCAAACTCGCCATCCTGGTGCCCATATACCACAGCCAGGTCCTTTACCGACTGGACCCTTTAAGAAAAACAACACAAGTTAAGGATGTAAATTAACCGCTGTTAAAAACAATCATTTGTTCACCAAAAATGATTTAAATAAATACAATTACCGTATTAAATCTATAATAGATCAGATGTTTAAGGTCTTTACACATCCTAATTTGTCTCATCAACTTGTATTTATATCTGTCAAAAAATTGAATTTATCAAAATTAGAATAACATATTTGTGCGTTGTATTTTTTCAATAGAAATATCTCAAAATTAACCTGTACATTCCAGTAAGTTGCCCAACATGTGAGAAAACATACTGAAGTCCATCTGCTAATTGGAAAGCATCAACATTGTTCAACCGATACTGAACATGCGAGTCTATGATCAATTTTGTGAGACGTAGGATTTCTCGGCATAAATGGAAAGCTGGAAAAGAAAAATCGTAATAAATTAATAGCTTAGCAGCAGTTAATGATGCTTAGATAACAGTTAACAGTAATCTAAAGGTATAAAATTCAATGTGCCCTGTGTTATAGAGAGAATTTAACTAATCATTTATTAGGTTCTCAGGGGATTTTTGCGCAGTGCATGTATGGCAGTTGTATAACTTTTTTAACTAACCCGTTTACGTTCCTGTAAAGTAAAGTGACCACTAGGGAAGAGAATTAGCCCGCATTAATTCTACTATTATGTTCATGTTTCCCAAAATATCCCTCTAAGATTGACACTCAAGGATGAAATTATATGAAATAAGCATTAAAAAAAATTAGTAAAAATCATACAATCAAATTGTCACGTTTTGTTAATTTATTAAGTGACTAAAATTAAATAAAACAATATTCAATTAAAAAGTACTTTCAGGAAAAAATGAACTGACATTCCATATTTTAAAAAGGGGAAGGAGAAGAGTTATTTTAAAATGATTTACATTCATTAACTCCACAATAGATCTTTCAGGTCGCAGTGGGTTTGGTTATGTGCAACCATTTTGGTTCATCGTACCCTTTGGCAAACTTTACTCACCACTAATTTCTCGATGACTACATTATTACTTAGATGCAGACTTCAAAGAAATCGATCTTCTAAATGACTGTGACTTTGTTTTTGTAACTTCATCAATTAAGCTGTACCACAAAATGACAATAAGTATATAAATATTTACCATTTCCAAATCTTGATTTCTTTCTTTCTTTGGTAGTCAAAGTTTTCACTGGTTTAAGATTAAAATTATAATCAAGATGTAGATAATTTAAGTTTTTCCTATGTATAAGAAGATTCAGCATATTATAACCTTGACGGCATACTTGCAACCCAGCTTCTACCCAATCTAATGTTGTTGTCTGGAAGAATTTCGTCCCTTTGAATGATCTGTAAAAATTAAAATTATAGAATACTGAAAAAGATTCATCCACATAGGTTAATATTTGCTCAACAAAAAAAAATATATATATATAAATTTTACCTAAACAGATATCTCTTCTTCTGTGGCTTTGGAGGTCTATGTTTTAAAGCATTCAAGACGAAGTATTTCAATAATTTCTGGTATGAGACCCTCACTTTGACCGGTTGACCTGGTGGTACATGTTCTCTGTACCTTGAACAAAAATAAATAAATAATAAAAAAATCTGATGACCCCCTCATGATTTTATCTGATTGCATTTCTCAACTTTCAGTGGACAAATTTTCTTCACACTTGGAATGTTTACATAATATAAGTTTCTCGAAAAATATATTTCAAATTAAATAACAGATCTTTATTATATTATAAGTTCTTATTCTTACTATAAGAATATCAAGTTTAAAGAAAATTGTTGGAGAATTAAAAAAAAGTAAATCAATCAATAAACAATAATCTGGACAGATTTTGAACAACAGACACATGCACCAGCTAGCACTTGCAGAAGATGCGATGTGCAGAGTCTGTAAGGTTGAGGAAGAAACCCCGATACACACTCTATACGAATGAGCCAGCCTGTCGAGGATAAGGTTTCCAGAGTTGGGCGCTTTGCAATCCCGAAGCCACGAGCTTTTGAAAGAGTCGCTTTCAGCTGTGCTAGGTCTGCTTAAAAGGATAAAGCTGGAAGACGTGAACTAACTATTTAGAATCCATGATATATCTCTTTTTTAATGTACTCTAATCTAGTTTGACTTTTGCAATTGTTTTTCTTAATTTTTTTTCTTTGAAGTATTCAAGTAAACACCCACTAGCAAACCTAAAATTACATTTCTATCTTCCAAGATAGCAATATTTTATTTTTTAAAAGAAAAAGCAAAAAGATAATAAGGAACTGTTATATTATGTTTTTTGGCCGTTGAGGTTAATATTTAACATTTTTTGTTTGGCTAGCCGGCCTGGTGTGATAACAGTAAAATAAATAAAAAGAAGATTTTTTAATTTTTCACCAACGTTTCGGCGAACATTGTTTGCCTTCTTCAGGGGAATCTCAAAAAAGAAAACGTTGATGAAAAATTAAAAAAAAAATATCTTTGTATTCTTTTTACCCTTTCATACCCCGCCGATCAGCCAACAAAAGATTTTAAATACTAACAGATAATAGTTCTAAAATGCTTCTTCTTTTTTTTTTGTATAATTACCATGATTTAACAAGTGGCACGTCTAAAGCTCGTCTAGTAGATCCTGAACGTAGATTGAAAGGCCTGGGAGCCCATAGAAGGCTGATTCCATTGGCTGTATTATCAGTGTACAATGGAGTCTCTTGTAAAAATGGTTGAACATCTGGAGCAAGGTCAAAATCTTCATCATCTTCGGCTGTATCAAATGACTGCCAATAGAAATGGAAAAGAAAGAAAGAAAAAATAGATTAAGATATTAAATTTCTGATAATCCAAATGAATGTCACATTAATTATCGGTAAAACAAGAAAGAACGCCTTACCTTAACTGAATGCCTGTGTGATATTGGATTGATAAGCGGATCAAAGTAAAATGCTGGCAAGTCTGGATCTTCAGTTTTGATGAACACAACGTTTGGAGTGTGATACCTTTGAAAAAACAATTAAAAAAAAAAATTTTAATAATATCGAAGGATGTTGAGATTCAATGATGTAACACAATTTCTAGGTTAAGATTCTTCTGCAGATGCGACCCATGAAGCTATGATGCTGGGAACAATTCCCCGCCGGATAATTTTATTTAAAAAAAGAAAATGTATGTTGTCTGCAGCGATCTATCTGCAATACTTGATTAGACTGATTAATCAAAGACAACACTTTTGGTAGATCCAACTTGAATATTACTTTACCACTGTTTATAAAGCACCAAACAAATAATTATGATATAATGTTATAGTGGTAGTCAGTGGATAAGACTTCAACCCCATGGATACAATCGACGACGTAATAAACTAAACTGGTTAGGTACATTTTTTTTTTTTAAGAAATATTTAAAAACTATTTTAATAATAAAAAATTTACCATGATAATTTGACGAAATGTGGCAAATTATTATAAAGATATGGGAATGCAATTCTATATTCAGTCCTCACTGGTTGACGGATAATTATTTTATTTATATCATTAAATTCATTCCAGTCTTCATCGCTGAAATAAAACAAAACAAAAACAGATAATCATCTAAAAATGAACCACTTTGAAAATAATATATAACAATTATTAAAAATTTAAGAATTCTCACTTACGCTTGATTGGAATCCTTTACTAAAGGTTCAAATTTCGGTCCACCCGGAATGGCCATGTTTAACGCTTTCGCGGTAAAAAATGATTTCTGATCAAAAAGATAGAAATAATTATTATCGACTAAATCTGTAAGCAACTGATTGGCAAGTCTGTATAAGGTTGCCATCTGAGGAAGGCTAAGATTCCATTTACGATATGTAGAACCATTTACGTGCCTGTAATAAGGGATTAATCATTTAAAATAATCAGTAAAAAAAGCACTTAAAATGAAATTCGATGGTAAAGAAATAAAAAACTGTTGTGAAACATGACTTTTTCTTATTGAATTTCTTAACATCCTTTTTTAAAGACATCATTCTTTTCTTAACTTTTTTTTTTAAAGCGGTATTTCTAAACATGATTAATACAACGTAATATGCGAAATGTGTGTCACATTTCATTTATTCATAGAGAAGGAGTGTTAATATCATTTCTCTATTCTCAATCGGCGAATATCCTATTGATATCAACATTCACAACAACAAAAAATCTATCAACATTTTTGGCCCAGAACGTTCTTTAAAATAGAAGCAAAGGATACCTAATGCATATACTAGTTGATAACAGTATTTCCACGGAAGGATATTTCCACGCGGAGGACGCGGGTTCGAGTCCAGCTGTGCTACCCTTTCCTTTTTTCCTAGGGGCCTCTACAGCTCACTGTCGGGCGATGGACAGTGTTATCTCTAACGAGAGAACACTGTCCGGAAGCCGGCAGTGCACTGAGAAGGCTCCGGGGCCAATGACCATAAGTTGACGCGCCTTAAGTTAGAAAAAGAAAGGACAGTATTTTCAATTTGATATAAACAATAGTTATGTTTGGCCGTTGTTAATCAAACAAGCAAAAAATTAGTTGGGGCTAAAGAAAAAAACTTGTTATCTTTGAAAGTTTATTCGACGTTTATTGTCTTTTCATTATTGGCTGATATACCAAGTTTAAAGAAAATCGTTGAAACCATTTTCGAGAAAATCGCAAAAAATTCAAACGGTATGTCATTTTATGATAGTTGCAACATGCGTAGAATACGTCCTCCACACACACAAAAGTATTTTATGTGTATTTTATACAACTCTAAGCGAAGGTAATATATTACCATTCTAATAAATGCTTATAAGAAAATTATTGTTTTATTTTATTTTGTATTTGTTCTAATAAAAGCTTCTATTCTACTTGTGCGTTCTATTCTAGTTGATCGTATTCTAGTGGTGCGTTCGATCGATCGATTTTGAACAAAACTTTATTATCATGTCCCCTGTAGCATCTAAACGAAATACCAAGTTTCAGCTTTCTGCGATTTGCCTTTTTTGAGTTATGGTGACCACATAAAACAGATGAATTTCTAAAAACCACTTTCCTGAACTGCGGAGCCATCAAAACACGTATTTCCAGTGAAAAATCAATTCGAAAATTTGACACTTCCTATTATAGTACTATGGAAAGTAAAAACCTTTTCAGCAAAATAACTGTATCGATTGTCCAAAGCAGAACGCTTCATTACCAAAAACAGAAAAGGAGCGCTAATAAATTGTTAGCATGAAATGGTTAACAGGAGGCGGAGCTGGTATTTTAGGTTGTAAAATGTGCTTAACTCAGAGGAAAGGAAAACAACAAAAGTAAAAGAAACTATCCTCCAGTTCACTGGTAAGTGGAGGCTCTGAAGGTTCGAACGCATTATGAGAATGACTGCAAAGATATTAATGATGATATTGATCTAGTATTTTTCAGCTGAGAAATGCGAGCGGCAGAATAAGAAATATTGAAGGGCATAAAGGAGGTGAGATGGGAAGCATAAATCTTGAAAAGTGGAAGAATGATGATATATTGGGAGTCGAGACATCAAAAATGAATAGTGGTGCTAGAAAGTGGTAATAGAATATTACATACTTTGTACCAACTAAAGGTTTGTGATGATAAAACCATTCTATAACTTCTCTATCTTCATCAGAATCCAAATCAATTTGTATCGCTTCCAACGGTTCAACGTCCAGCACGTTGTCAGCATAATCTAATGGTGGTTCTTCATCATCAAACGGTGGGAAACGCATTCGCTTGAAATGGCGACGATCACGTTTCTCACGTCGCATCATAATCCACATAGTGCTGCCAAAATGAAAAATTAAAATGAATAAATATCTTGCACCATACAGAAAAAAAAGCACACACAGAGAATTACTTACCCCCACTGTGCGATATATACAGGTTCGATCACCCAAGGTATTTCATTAACAAATGTTATAGCTCCAGTTATATGGTATAAAGCTTTTACGTCTCTAATTTGCTCCCATGGCATTGGCATATTCTCCAGTAACTTCATTACTGCATGTGGCATATATTTTAAAGCACTGGAAATTGTTTTTAAAAAAAAAACTATTAGTGTTATGTGAAAATATACCGAATTCAATTTAATGTAATACATAACATTTTACCTACCCCAGGTATACTCGCTTATCATGACGGTATTTTCGTGAAGACATGTCACCATGATCACGAATAATTTTACGAATATGTTCAGGAGGCATGTCCTCCTTCTGCGCATCCACAAACCCAAACTTTCTTTTTTCAGAAAAGCGTTTAGTCTGAAGTTGTTGCCACTTTTGCGCTAATGAAATAGAGAACATTGTAAATATAATTTCACAAAAACAATCTAAGAGAGGATCTACCATATAACTTAATACCTTTTTCTTGTAGTTTCTCATCGGTAATTGGTTCTGGCAAGTTAGTACCCGGCGGCACTGGAGGTGGCAGAACTTGCGCTTGTGCGGCTGCAGCCTGTGCAGCAACCGCTTGCTGTTGCTGTGCTTGTGCAGCTGCACATGCAGCTTGTTGTACGGCGGCAGCCTGAGCAGCGGCGGCCACTTGGACTGCGGCCATCTGTTGATGTTGCTGATGTTGATGTATGGCGGCCAGTTGTTGAGCATGATGATGTGCTGCAGCCATGTGCTGGGCAGCGGCAGCTGCCTGCTGCTGCTGCTGCGCTTGCACCATCATCGCAGCCGACCATGGGTGTGCACCCAACAAATATGGCGGTATGGCCATTATTCTACAAATCATGAGAGACGTCCCATAGATATGATGAATATGTATTGTCAAAATGAAAATAAAATACTTTTACCGTACAAAAACAAACAAAAAAATTATGAACGTGCACACAAAGAGAATAATTGACCTCTGGTATTTTTCCGTCGTAGCATGCATACTTCTCATATTCCTAAACGGCTTCGGATTTTCGTCCATCGTCAGAGCAAATTTAATAAGTTTACATCAACGTATTGCTTCTGTTACACACCACACTTGTTCTTATATACAATCAACAAGCCAACAAGTGTGGTGCGTAACAGAAGTAACATGTTGATGTAAACTCTACTTGAACTTAATCAATGTGCTCGGACGATGGATGAAAATCCGAAACCGGGCAGGAATGTGAGAAGAATGCATGCTACGATGCATAAAATGTCAGATGTTATCCAGCATTGCGGACCGATTTACATATTCAATAACAAACCTCCTTTGCGCTATATATAAACATAAATACATACACGCAAATATATATAATATATACAGCACCAAATTGATTTCTTCTTTTAAATGCACAAGAAATTTAATACAAAAACAAGAAATTATGAAGTAGGAGACAAAGCAACTATAACCTCCATATCTTTTTAGATAATAAGCCATTCGTCTTTTAATAATTCATTTACTACCTTAATAATTTTATAGAATCAAATGTATTAATGGAAAAGAAAGAGAGAAACTTTTTGCAATAAATACATCTTAGAAACACTGTTCAAAAAAGGAACTCAAGAGGTTAGATTATTATTATTACGGCTCGTCAGTCCTATTAGGACCTAGGCTTCCTCGACAATCCTTTTTCTCCATTTTTTCAAAAGATTAGTTACTTCTTTTAAATTAGTTGTAATTCCTTTCCACAAGTTATTTGATTTTACATTTGTTAAAGATTTTATGAAATAAATACATAATTTTGTATTACGATGCAGGAGAAAAATCACACAACATGTTAAGCGGTTAGAATGTTTCCATAATTAAAAAAACTAGAAAAATATGCATACTGGCTTCCAGATACACTATAATGTAATCATAAATTAAACAAAAAACTTACCGAATTAAGTAATGCCAGCTGTAATAGTATTGGTATTACATTTATAACTTCTTTCTTAGCTCTTACTCGCTCCTGAATACACAGCAGTGTTGTTGACAAACTACCTACGGTCGCTTAAAGTAGATGCCTAAACAATTTAATAATAGCATAAATGTTTATTTCAGATTTCTATTAGATATTCAGTATTTTTTTTTATTTCAAATTTCAAATAAATTATTACATATATTTTTAATATAAAAGCTTTGTATATTGATTAACAATCATATCGAAAAATTATGGTCTTACATTAACTATCATTTTTGTTTTGCAATTTTTTTCCCCATCAAATAATTTTTAATAATGCTTTGAATTTTAAAAATAATAATTTTACTAGCAGCGTGTTTAAAATTCGCCAGCTGCTCATGTTAAAAGGTTATGCTCGGGCGCCATAGCTTTCTTTGTTGCTAAAGCTTTTCTTGTGCAAGACAAGTGTTTTATAAAAATCCTTATTTGAGTGCTAACTGAAATAAATATTTAAAAAAAAAAATGGGTCACGCTAATATTTGGTATAGTCACCCAAGAAAATTTGGCCAAGGATCTAGATCTTGGTGAGTATAAGTTAATTCAGTGGCTAAAGTATATGTAACACGTGTACACTTATTTTGAAAGATTTAAATGCAGTTTTTTTTGTTAACACCAATTTATGCAAAATGATTTCATGAAGATTTGAATAACTGGTGAATCCAATTTTCTTAAGAACCATATATTTTGGAATTTAAGGTTCCAGGTAGAACCTAAAACAACCTTAAGATCCTAAAATTGTTTGGAATGTAAGAATAGTTTTGTTAGAAAAGCTTCCTAGTTATTTTTAATAATGTCAAATTACGTCATTCCCATAAATGGCAAATTGCTGCCACATAATTTGTTGTTTTATTTAGTGTGAACATAAATTTATATTTTTTTAGCCGAGCTTGTGCAAATGGGCATGGTCTTATCAGGAAATACGGCTTGAATTTATGCAGACAGTGCTTTAGGGAATATGCGGCTGAAATCGGATTTAAAAAGGTAATTTTCATTACAATTGCAGAATACTTCCAACTTTTTTATTGCTATTTTTCTACTTTTTTTTTTTCATTCCAGCTTGATTAATATAATCCAGTTATGAAGAATGTAATTTTAAGATCGAGAATAAATTTGTATTATTTATAAAATAAAATAATTTGTTTTATTTAAAACAATATCTTTGTTTTGACTTAACCTAACCTCTTTGTTGTAAATGAATATATTCTGTTAATTATGTAAAGGAAAATGAAATATCTAATGAACATAGCTAAAAATTCTTTATTACATTATACACAAAAAAGTTAGTTATTTAGGATTAAAGCGTTCTTTAAGTAGGAGTAATTGTAGGCTTATGTTATCTCAGTTGATCACACTATTTTCAATTTAATATGCTAAGTAGTAGTGAACAAGCTTGCATAATTCTCATTAAGTAAAAGACAAAGAACTGAATGTATTTGCAAATTTAGCATTAATTTCAGTCATGCTGATAAGAATTGTACACAAGTAATTGCAACGTTACACTTGGCAATCAATTTGCTTAAAGCACATTTATATGATGGTAAAATCTACCTAGCAAGCAATTGCGCTAAGCTGACCAGTCATAATAATTTCCTCAGTTTTAAAAAGAGGATGTTTAATGAAGTTTCGTTTAAAATATTTCGCCAAGTTTTATATATGTATAATCCTTGCGAACCAAATGTGTCCTTAAAAAAGATAGAATGGACATTTCATTATTACAAATGGATTTCCATTTGCTATATAATGAACTCACTACTGCATATTTAGTATTAGTAGAACGTTTATATATGCAACCTCTAAAAACTAACAATTTCTAGGTGATTAAAGATATATTACATAGATTATTTACTGAACAATATCGATAAAAATGCTAGTTATTGAGAAAGTCTTTTTTGAGAAATTTATAATTTAATATCACATCAAATTGAAAGAATACATTTATAACTATTATCATCAAATCAAATTTTTAAAATATATAAAGATGAAGCTAAACTACATTGACAACGAAGTCATTGGATAATATCTATAACTTTTGGAATATGTAGCTAAACTTTCTTTTACAACTTGGGTTATTTCATTTAAAAATGCATCCTTCTGTTCAGATAATACAATTTCACCTACAGCTGTGGTACGGCTTGCCGCGGACATATCTACAGCTGATAATAAATACTTCACCACATCCCGTGGTACATGCGCTGCGGTAGGTAAATGGCGACCAGTAGCAACTCCCCAGCGATAGATCTTTGGTGATGTATCCGGGCATAGACGGTTGTTCATGACATGATATAAAACTTTCTTAGTTAAGTCGGGAAGTAAAAACCTGTGAGAGAAATTTTTAAGTATATATCCTTCTGAGTTTAATGTCAAGTTAAAGTAATAAAACCATTTAACAATGTACAACAAAACTATCTAATAAGTTCCTCATTTCCTTTAGTGGATACTTTTTCAAGTATCTCAAACATTCTGAATCATTATATCCCCAACATTCACAGAAATTGCCAAAGTGTGGAACTTTTATAAATCAACAACTTTATTGTGAGAACATACAACGCGTACATTGTTCCGGGGTGGGAAGAACCGTTCCCTTCAGTAGATAGTTATAACTGCTTTTTGTTTACATTCAACTTGGTAGGATTCCCTCATCATTATATTTTATTTTATAATTCTATAATTTTATTATATCCTTCATAATTATTTTATTCGGTAAATAAATGATCATTCTTTTTTATAAAGGACTGATTTAAGTTGTATGATATCATTAGATTTGTAAAAATTATATATATAGAATGTTGTCAAGCTACACTGCGATTAGTAACCATAAGCAAATTCAAGTTTATAGCCATACACTTACTTCCATTCATATAATGCCCAATTCTAACACTTTGTATGCAATACATACTAAGACGCCACAGATAGTCGTAATAAATCTTCTATGTCGTAATTAATTTGGCTTTGAAGATGTTACTTCTATAGATCAAGTTTCCCTATGAAAAGATTTAGTTTATATTATCTTTCTTCGATCTGATTATATATTGACTTGCATTCAATCAGACGTTCACTTCACAATGCTGTCAGGCAGAATTGTTTGGTAAGATTCACTCATGCAATTGATAATGTAGTGATTTTGTAATTAGAAAAATGAATTGGCGCTTTCGAAAATAAATATTGAATTCGTGATGCCAAACTCTCGATTTAAACCAAAATTCTTTTAAGAATTATTTTAATGAGAAAATGAAGTATCACTGATTCATGGTGGTCGGTGACCATTATAATATGTGTTGTGGTGGTTGGTTCCGCAGAGCTGGAAAGCATCAGAGACATTTTCCTGGTAGCCTGCTTCATTTTGTGGTCATCGACCGGTTTCGGGCGTTCGCCCATCTTCAGGATGCGTTTTTTAGACAGTGTGACAACACAACAGACTCGCCCAGAGCAAACTTAGTTTCATACTCATTATAATATGTTTACACTAGATTTTTCTCAATCTAGTGAGTTCAGTCTTAACGATGTGTGTACATTGCAACAAATTTTCACCCTAGTAAATAACATAAAAATATGTGTTGACCGTTGAGGAATTATGTTTGAAGAAATTTGATGAGGATCGGTCAAGAAAGAAACATTCAATTATGCCAACGTTTCGACAGAGTTTCCTGCCTTTATCAAGGCTTTAATATACAGATAGACGTGAAGATGCGGAGAAAGAATCTTCTTTTTTTTCTGTAGATAATTTGAGTCAAGTAACTAGTAACTTCTAATTTTCTTTTTTATGTTTCTGCGATGTAAGAAATATGTATGTTCAAAAATTCTTCTCCACATCTATCTATATATTAAAGCCTTGATAAAGATGGGAAACTCTGTCGAAACGTTGGCATAATTGAATGTTTCTCTCTTACCCGAACCTCAACAAATTTCTTCATAACCTAGTAAATAACTCTAGATTTAAGTGATTCATTTTTGTGGTGGGTTAAAATGCCGCATACGAAAAATGGCTTTTATTTTGATAATAAACATACAACAAAATAAACCAAGCAAACAGCGCCAAAGAAGAAAGTAATAAACGGAGTTTGAAAATGCCTTGTTTTTTCTTATTTTCGCATTCATTTACCAACTGAGATTATGCTATTTTCTTCCTATCTCTTTTGTAGTATGGCGTATATTTCTCTTTTAGCAAACTTCTCTGTTTTTATAAACTGTCACTGTGTAATTCCGCAATTCTGGTATGTTTCCATGCCATATATTTGCTATATATTTATCCCATTTTAAATTGGAAAATTCGTTGTTAACACTTTCTACTGAATATACATATTCATTTTGAATTGTCTACTAGAGCAACAGCTCTTTGTAGTCAGACAAATAGAATGAGAGCACACTAATAACAGAATCATTCAAGCATGGGTCGCTCTGCCTGTACAACCATCACCCTATCTAGATCGTAGATTAACTCTAGTTAGACTCCTCTATCTATTGTTTACATTTATACTCAGACAGCTCATTCTAACTAGTAAGAAAAAATCGTTGCCATTAAAGCGTTGCAGTAGACAAATCTGCAGCGACTCCCTTTGTGTTCGCTTATTAATCAATTATAAAAATACGAAAACGGAAATTTATAGATAGAAGTGAGTATGAATGTGTTAGTAAACTAGTTTGCCTATATGCTCGCTAAATCCAAATAATTATGCAAGATGTAAATGTTGGGGTGTATCATTCGGCTAGATTCTGTGAGTAGATAGCTTTAGCCGGTTCCAGGACAGAAAAGTCCCAACCCCTCACCCTCTGCCGCCCAACCGCCCTGTCCATCCCCCACGCAACCCCTATCCCCCCTTCCAGCTAACCCCTCTCCAGGTCATACATAGTCCGCATTTTTCCTATACCCCCACTTCTGTATACTTGTCCAGTTGGACGAGCTCTTCCGCTCACCCCGCATACTATACTGGAGCCGAAATATATCCCCCCTCCCCGTCTTGAACGATCTTTTCCACACCTATCATAATCATTTTCCCTCTCTCCAGTAGATTTCGTAATAAATCCTCATACACGTCTCATCTTTCCCTGTGTGTATGTAAGAAGATGTACTATGTCCAAGGTTCATTGACTTTTGGCGATCAAGTCTATGCATGTTTTTCATTGCAACCTATGTGGGTGTGAGGCTTAAAGATGTGCTACGTCCCGGATTCATTGACCTTTAGCGAGCAAGTAGATTGGGCGTGAGGCCAGTAACCTCACCCCGGGAAAGAATTACCTACAAAGAATAGAATAGCCAGACGGATAACGTGGAAAAGACCTGGCGACTTAAATGGGAATCTGGAAAGAAAATGGACTTAAACTTGGGAGCTTGGAACGTTTTATGGTTATACAGACCTGGGGTATTACAACTGCTCCTTATTGAGTTGGATAGATACAAAGTAGCGGATTACTGCCGTACAGGAGATGAGATGGACAGGACAGGGAATTTTAAAGAAAGGACGCCATACAATTTACTATAGCTGCGACAACCGATTACATGCTTTTCGAACTGGATTTGTAGCGAACAAGAAACTGTCCCCCTCTGTTACTGATTTTAACCAGTTAACTCTCGAATTTGTTATTTGCGCATAAAAGCCAAATTCGATAATATTAGCCTCATCAGTCTTCACGCCCCTATGGAGGTTATGAATACGGATGAAAAAGATGTATTTTTCGAGGAGTTTGAGAAATGCCTTGATGAATGTCCGAAAGCTGATATAAAGATTATTATCGGCGACTGCAATGCAAGGTGGGAAAAGAAAGATTTTTTCGGTCTACTACTGGCAAACATAGTTTCTTGAGGATTCTAATGATAATGGACAGAGGCTTATCAACTTTGCTGCCTCAAATAACATGGTAATTGGCAGCATCCAGTTTCCTCATAAGAAGATTCACCTTGCAACGTGGAAATCCAATGATGACATTACTACAAGTCAGATAGATCACATATTGATTAGCGCCAGATATGTGTCGAATCTGATCGATGACGGGGAGCGAACGCTGATTCGGATCACTATTTAGTGATTGCGCGTGTAAGGCTAAGGATCTCAAAAACTAGGCAACAGTCTGTTTCTGCTTTAAAAAAATATCAATTGCAAATTAGCTATTAGCAGCGAAACACAGCAAAAATGGAAGAAAAATTAAATGGTATGGGGCGGATTAATGATGTCGAAAAAGCGAGGACTGACGGTAGTACAGCTAGTGTGGAAACTGCTGGGGAAGTTTTGGGAGTTGAAGAAAGAGTGATAAGTCGGAATGGTTTGATGAGGAATGTAAGGATGCCACTCACAAGAAAAATGAAGCCTACAGACGGATGATACAAAGACGTCGTACGCGAGCATCCGTGGAAGAACTCAGAGCTAGGAGACGAAGAAAGAAGAAGATGCACAGGAGAAAGAAAGAAAGATAAATTTATTATGCTCTAGGACTTATGTCCCTTAAGAGCAACAAATAAAATGCACAATGTTAAAAATATTTTCTCTCACATTACTCTCCCAAAGAAGAGAGACTGGAAGAGAAAAGTACTGGACAATACTGAGGAACTGAGAAATAACCATGACAGTTTTTCCGAAAATTAAACTATGGCCGAAAGGCTTCAGACCAAGAATGGCTCCCTGTAAGGATAAGGATGTACACTAACATGTGAAAAGGGACGAATGCTGGAACGCTGGAAAGAACATTTTGACACACAACTAAATGTGGATTTAAGGTAGGTAGAGACCAGAGAGAATGGAGATATGCTGCTGGTGAATGGGAATGAGATTGATCCACCTGAGCAGGATGAAATAGTGGATGCGATTGAAAGGCTAAAAAATGCATGGAGGTGAAAAGTCGTGCAACACATTAGCCTGCAGGTGTGGTAAAATGAGTCTATGCCTAAGGATTGGAACAAAACGATTATATTCCCATTCATAAAAAAATCTGGTGTGAAACACTCATACAACTTTCTCTTACTCCAGTTCTCAAAATTATAATTGACACATTTTATAGTTTTGTACCAAATTTAATGAAATTCGTCGAAAACTGAAAAAAACTGTCCAGTAAAAGCGCACTTCCGGTTTACTAATTTTCTTGAAACTTCGCATTTTGGACATCTATTTATTTCTAATTAATTCTGTTTGGATGATAGAATTGTATAATCAACTATGTTAGCACTTTAGAGAAAAACATAACCCCACCCCTCCTCCAAAAGTGCCCTTAAATGAATTTTCCCAGAGAAATGTTTTAAATATAAGTTGTAGATCTAGTTGTAGATTCTTGTATGTTTAAGTTTATATAGGAAGTTTCAACAAAATGGTCGGAGACATTTTTGAGAAAATCACGAAAAAGTGAATAAATCATTAGTAAAGTGGTAATGTAAACGCACTTCCGGTTATCCGATTTTTATGAAACACGGAATTTCAACAACATATTCAATTCTAAATAACCTTATTTAGATGAGAGAATTGTTTATAAACTGAAATAGCACTTTAGAAGAAAACCTAACCCTACCCCTTCCCCCATAACTGCCCTTAAATGAATTTTCCCAGAGAAACATTTCAAATAGAAGTTGTAGCTCTTTGCATGTGTAGTTCATATACTAAGTTTGAAGAAAATCGTCGGAGCCATTTTTGAGAAAAACGCAAAAAGTAAAAAAAATCAACAAGTAAAGTGGTACTTCCGGTTTCGGAATTTTGACAGATGATTGGTCAGTTGCCATGGTGATACCTAAACGGAATATCAAGTTTCAACTTTCTACGGTTTTTCGTTTTTGAGCTACGCTGTTCATGTGTGCACACACGCACATACACACACAGAGAGACCATTTGCTAAAAACCACTTTTTTGGACTCAGGGGACCTCAAAACGGATATTTCCGGTGAAAACTCGATATCGAAAATTTGACACGATTAAATACTTCCTCCTACTAGAGAAAAAGCACTATTTTTCAATAATTATAATAAGTGAGGCTGCTCAATTATACTGAGTTGCTGAGATACAGCATACCAATCAATTCAGAGAACAATGGTTGAATAGAAATAATGGGTAGGTATTACTATATACAAATTTATATCGGAACAAATGCAACACCTAATAGAGGACCACAGGAGCTATATATACACAGACTAAAGTTAAATGAATGTGTAAGTCAATTAATTAATCATTGCTGGTCATGTCCCATATACGTGGTGGTGGATTATACCGACAGAATCTAGTATGATTGTCTCAGCAATCTCCCACAGAAAGTCTTGGTCAATTCCTAACCGGTCAAAAAATCACTCGTGGTCTTAGGTATTGCCCCTCTACTCCCAAACCAGAGTCCCTTCACTTGGACTGACGTTCTCCAAACCTTTCCCGGTATTTTTCCTGCACGTGAGGGATACATTTTTCGTATATGTTCCTCTTCTCTGAATCAACTTTCCGGACGGTAGGATCATTGACAAGGGCCTCTTTTCCACCGTTCTTGAACGCTACAATGTCAGCGAAACCATTAGTACCTACTGTATCTAGGCAGTGAACTTCGTCGAAGCAAGTATACCCCTTATTGCTTAATATTTCCGCTATCCGCTTCTTCACGTTATGGTGACGGCGGGTGACAAGTGACATGTTGTTGGAACAATTTCCCAATACATGGGCTGGGGTTTCATACTCACTACCGCATTTGCGACAGTGGGATCCAACACCTCCCGTTATTGCCTGACCGCCGACCCCCGGAACCGTCCGAAGGGGAGCACAGTTAATATTTAGCTTCATCGCATTAGTCCACTCTGATCCAGAGAGAATTCTCCTATTGTATATGAACTGGTTTCCTTTGGGGTTATCCTTGAAATGCATCACATCTATACCCTGCCATCTGCATTTACTCCAATCTTCAAAAGATTTTTCTCGCAAGGATTGCCTTTGATGCTATATGTGCCTTCCATGCCGGCAACTTCTAGACCTAGACGTCCAGCACACTCCGATGTTTCCGTTTCATAATCAAACACTGATTGGAACTTCCCATCTTCAACTCTGTGAGAAAGTAAAAAGGGACATCCTGGATTGCAAAACAATGATCGAGGGATATCACTACTTCCCAGTATCTATAAAATCCTAGCGTACTCTGCAGAGGAGTAGGACAATACCAAGCCGGCTTTTATGGGAATAAATCAATGAGTGACCAAAGCTCTACACTCAGGCTTATCCTGGAGAAGGCTAGAGAATTTAAGATAAAACTACATATCTTATTCACTGATCACAAAGCAGTCTACGACAGTCTGAACAGGGAAGCTCTGTTGGATCTGGTATATACCTCGTATACGAAGCTCTGTTGGATCTAGGAATTCCATAAAAACTAGTTCGCCTAATAAAAATGACTATAACAGAGGTCCAATGTGCAGTAAGGGTTCAATCTAGCCTCAGTGAATTCTTTAAGACGTACAAGGGTGTTCGACAAGGTGATGGATTGGATTGTATAATGTTCAATCTCGCATTGGAAAAGGCTATAAGAAAGGCTGATATCCAGACTAGCAATAATATATTTAATAGGACTGTTCAATTGCTAGCATACGCAGACGACGTTGCCCTGTTGGGAAAATCTTTCGAAATAATGACTGAGGCTTTTGTAAAATTAGAGGAAACTGCGAGAGACATTGGGCTTGAAATGAATCATCAGAAGTCAAGATACATGTGTACAGAGTCTAGTGGTGGGCAGCAAGGAGAGATGGATAACTATTGGGGAAAATCGTTTTGAGTGGGTAAGGGATTTTATATACCTCGGCACTCAAATAAATGCCGAAAACGTGTGCAGGAGAAAATAAAGCGTAGAATCCTGCTTGCCAACAAATGCTATTATAGACTGCACAGGTACCTTTAAAGTCGAAAGCTGTCTAGATCTACGAAGACGATTATCTACAAAACAATTGTACACCCGGTCCTAACATATGCCTCAGAATGTTGGACATTGAGGAAGACGGATGAAATCAACTTTGCATTTTCGAAAGAAAGATCCTTCCAAATTTATGGAGCCAAATTAGATAGTCAGACATGGAGGCGAAGGACAAATTGATGAATTGAAAGCCATCTGTAAAGAGGCAGACATAGTGAGACTCATCAAATTGGATAGACTGCGTTGGGCTGGACATATTGCCAGGATGGACCCTAGCCAAGCTCCTCGTAGCGTGCTAGATGAACGTGTTTATGCAACACGCAGGAAAGGAAGGCCGAAATTACGTTGGCTGGATGGCGTCAATCAATTATGCACGAACCCTGCTTGGAGTGCGTAGCTGGAGAATGGCAGCGCAAGACAGAGACGGATGGCGAAGTTTGTTGGCGGAGATCAAGACCCGCGCTACCGGGTTGTAGCGCCAAAAAAAACTGCTAGTACTCTAGGTTAAATTCTAAGCTTTTTTTTTATTAATTACCCATTAATCTGTAAGGTACGCACTTTTGACTTTTAGATTTTTAACAGCAAACTTACATCTCTACTTTGCAAGCATTGAGGGAATTATGTATGCGTCTTAAATTAAAAAAGCGTTTATGAATATGGGGAATTTAGTACATAAATTGAGATAAAACATTAATAGTTCTCTAGGTTAAACACTAAGCTTTTTTCCTTTCTGTATTTAATTTGTTTGTCTTTCGACAGAAGTTATTCGTACCTAATTCGTCGTACATTGCGTTAGATAACAGATCTAATGTGTTTACCAAAAAAACTTACACAAGTAACTCACTCATAAATCAATATACTATCAACATACTTGATCGATAGAAATAGATTTCTCTTAAACAAGGAGGCGGTATAGAAGAAGGAGGCGTTGAGTCTCTTCTTTATGTTTTAATCAAGACACACAATGTTGCTTTGAAAACATGCATTTAACAAAGCATTTAACTTTTTCGCTAGAGGTCAATGAATCCGGGACATAGCACACCTTTAAGACTTATACACACACACACATATGTTGCAATGAAAAACATACACAGACCTGATCGCCAAAAGTCAATGAATCTTGGACATAGAACACCTTCTTACCACACAAGGGAAAGATGAGACGCGGTATAAGGATTGATTAAAACGAAAGGGGAGAAATGATTATGATAAGTGTAGAAAAGATCGTTCAAGTCGAGTAGTGGGGGGATATACTTTCGGCCCCAGTATAGTATGCATTGAGAGGGGAATGAGTGGAAGAGCTCGTCCAACTGGCCAAGTATACAGGAAACATCCGGACCGTGGTCAAGGAGGGGAAGAGTGACCAGGAGAGGGGGTTAGTGGAGTAGCTCGTCCAACTGAACAAGTATACAGAATGGGAGTATAAGAAACATCCGGTCTGTGACAAGAGAGGGAGTAACTGGAAGATGGGCAGGGGGAGAGTGAGTGATGGTAAAGGGGGTGGTAGAAGATGGTCAGGGAGGTTGGGTGGAAGAGGGGTGGGGGAGCACTTTTCTGTACTAGAACCGGCTAAACCAACTACTTCTGTTAATTTGTTAATATCCCTGAAGAAATGCTAGCCACTTTTCTAACAGAAAGAAGGCAGTATATTTAAGGATTTGACATACCTACCTATCTGTTTGATGAACCATTTCTAGTAGAGTATTTATATCATTTGGCAATAGACAAGAACAAAATTCCCCAGACGTAGTCAATCTTGTCAAATATTGTAGGCAATCAGCTGTTATCTCAGATAAATGCACCTTAAACATTTAAAAGTTAAAAGATGTTGACAGAACGTTAAAAACAAAATAAATGTTCGATATAATATATAAAAATCGCTACCTGACTTTGATTAGACTCCATGAAACCACCCCTAAACATAGCCTCAAAAACAGGACAAGCATGTTCTAATGATTGTCTATTGGCACCAACGCGAAAGCCATCATCCGTTACAAATGTTACATTAGTTTCATGACGCACTGATGATACTTCACAAGAAGTGCATACCTGTTGAAAAAACAGAAGAAGAAACTTTCATTCAGTTCACACAAAATAATATTTACTATTTGAAAGATTAATGAACAATACCGATTCAGGAACTTGTGGGTTTTTAACAGCTAACGTAGTGAAAAGATTATGTAAAGATGGTACAGCCTCTTCTAATCTAGTGTTCAAAGTGTCTAGCAAACAACGTAAGGCTCGATGACCAAATAGTAAACTATTTAACATATTTGGTTGCCTAGAATGTGCGTATAATTAGATTTATTAGGTTCTTAATTTCAAATAATAAATGGAAAACATTGTCACTTACTTGATCACATGCGGCACAGACAATGCAGTAGTGATTGATAGTGGAGTTTGAGAAGAGGAAGCCAATCTGTAGGTCATCTCACCTTCTCCCAAGCCGGACTGAGCAGAACCAGCCAATTCTTGAAGTATATACCTACCAGTATCTCTCAGACGTGAACATTCCCAACAATCTGGGTGACGAGGACGACACAGAACTCTATCTATGGCCAGTACGCATTCCTCTTCCAGCAGATTATTAAAGTAATGTTTACATCTACAAACAGAAAAGCTACTGTGTAAGAGATTAAGGGGAAAACAAAGTTTGCAATAATTAAAATAATAAAAATCTGATGTGAAACACTGAGAAATTGCAGACTTTCTCTAAAATGAGAAATTTTCTTTAAGCTTGAAACTTTTACTCAGTTGTCCATCATAATGGACAAGATGATGGTAGATGATTACATTGTAGTCTAGAAGACCTCGCCAGTAACACTGAACCATCTCCAATAACATGTGAAATCATCTACGCCATAAATTCCTCAGAGCCTGTAATCCCCCCCCCCCAAATGCTTCAAAAAGTGATTCGTTTCTAACTATGCAGTTAACATATCAAGTTTCAAGAAAATCGTTGTAACCGTTTTTTTCCAAAATTTCAAGAAACTCAAAACCAATTATGTAAACTCACACATCTGATTAATAGATTTTTTCAAGTTTGAAATTATACCATGCTTCTATGTTCCTTAATATTATACAGATGGTGGAATCTTGCATTGCAATCAAGAGGAAGCGCAACGTTCCCCCAGAACGTCCCCAAAAAAATCAATTTTCCGGAAGAAGGTTTCAAATAAAAATGATAAGCATTTGTGGTGTGTATAGTAAATGAATTTAAAAGAATATCGTTGGAACTATTTTCGGGAAAGTCGCACTTTTCGTTGATGGATTTTGACCAAAATCTTATTGTTACATGAAGTTTGGTATCTAAAAGTATGAGATATTTGATTACTTCAATTTTTCGTATTTGAGTACACAAAGATTTTTCTCACAGGTTACACACAGAATATTCTCTATTACTTTCGGTGAAAATACAATACGCTCGCAATACCTTCTTATGGTAATAAAATGTCCGCCAGGGGTCTGTTGCATGCAATTACTTGGGGAAGAGCGACCCCACGGGTTACCACAGCTCAGTACTTATTGCACTTCGTCAGAACAGTACACAATACACTTAAACTACATACACTCTACCCTTTAAAGAAAAGGTTCGAATCCCGCATGCTGCTCTTAGATTATCTTTTCACTGTCAGATGATGGGCAGTGTTGTCTGCATAGAGAACACTGCTCTGAGGCAGGCAGTGTACTGAGAAGTCTCCGGGGGGCACAATAGATCTTTCAGGTCGCAGTGCAATAATCCCCTATAGCAATCTAATTTATCCTGCATAATATGAGAAAGTAAAAATGAATACATAAGATGCCTACTATGAGGAGTTACGTGAGTTCAGCAAGTAAATGCAAAAAAATTTTTCTTTATGGCAGACATTTTGTTACCATTATCTCTAACTACTTTTTTCGTTTATTTCTGGCAACGTGAGTTATTGACTCGTATGCTAACAGCCTGGCAAAATTAACCCGCATTAAATTAACGATTAACAAGAATCTGTTAATTTAATTTAATACATACTCTGCTTTAAATATAATGGGAAAAACTTACGTTACGATTGAGGACAAAGTTTTTGTAGCCTTCACAAAGTTCTGCCTGTACTGTGGATAACGAAGTGATACCATATATTCAAGTAGTGTGTCAACCGTTGTTCTAGCGCCTAGTGCTCTTAACGGTGTTCGCTGGTACGTTAACTGGCATAATGTTTCCAGAATACAACTGTCTACTCCAGTAAATCCACTTTCAGACAACTTTTCACTAAAGCTCTGCAATAACAATAAAATAAATTAACGCTGCATACAATGGTAATGGCATGATAAACAATATATCAGCTTACTACTTCAATACGAAGTAGTAAGTAGTTCCCGTTGAATCACATACAGTGACCTAACACTCATACAATTCGCACTAATCTGTGCAACTACATAATGTGCGGATAGGAGATTAATAATGACTGTAGCTCCTCATAAGGATAACTGTCCAAGGGAGAACGTAACCTAAGAAGGCGGTTCCTATAATTACGAATAATATAATAACTCCTATTATCCATGTTATAAGAAGTTTATAAGATCCATAATAAATACCTCGTCCAATGTGGAGGTAGAGGCAAATGAAAAATTTGCCTCTATACTTTATAGACTACTACATTGCTCTATGTTCAACCACTGCCCACCTAAAGGAGCCACAATAAATCCTTTAAGTTGCAGTGGATTTGGCTTTATAGCCACTATTATACACATCATCTTCCTATATTAAATTGCTGTAATATTGAAAAGTCTAAATCTTGAGATATTATGATTGAACAAAACTCTTTAAATCTTCAGATTCATATTCCTAGACTATTCCTATTCCTAGTCCATAATTTAATCTTTTAATAAAGATCTGGCAAACTTCCACATGACCCTAGCAGTTTATAATACTTCACCATTCTAGCAGTACTAAGCGCTTTATTAATAGTGAACACTAAAATAGAAAGTACTAACACATAATCTTGAAAAAGATGTTGAAGACGACGGTGTAAGCGGTACATAATCCTCACTATCTGAAGGATCACATTTTGGTGAAAATAATAAACCAGCTGTTTCTAAATCTTCGGAAAGTGCAGGTGGAGAATCGGGCGGCGACAATGACCTAGGAGGCGAGAACTGATACTGAGCAGGAGGACTGTGTGGCTGTGGAGGTACAGCTCCTTGTGTTCGTTCTCTAGGTGCTACCCGTTCAGTGTGTACAGATCCATGCTCTTTGGTATGCTCTCTCAGTTGTGTCAGTAGTACATTAATTAGGCCGCCTTTTACCATTAACTGTAAGGTCAATGATCAAGATTAATGTGCTTATAAAGAAGTGAATCATATAATTATTTATTAAGCTCGGTAAATATAGCTTAAGAATCCTCTCCCCCAACGCAAATCTGAAATAGCTTACCATTAAACTGGGTTCATCATAATTAAATTGTGTGATTGCGCACAACAATTCAGGATGAAAGTGTTTGGCGCATGGATTCATTAGCAAAGACAACAAAGTTTTGAATCCATTCTCAGCATATCTCAACGAAGCTCGTATCATTGATTCTCGGCACATATAGCACAATGATGTAATCAGATCTGTGTTTCAACACGTATTCAATATTAATTTAAAAAAAACTACTGAATCTTTGCTTTTGAATTTTCATAACATCGACAGTGCAATACTTACATGCATCTAGTTTATTATCTTCACCACTTTTATGAAGAGTGCGAATAATGGCCGCCACTACGCCAGCTTTACTTAGTTCAATTCTAGCAAAGGGACACTGGCTTAGATTGCAAACAAGTACACTTGCAACATGAGCTTTACCCAATTTCGATACAATCATTTCATACCCATTGCCTTTCTTGCCAATTAACTGTAATCAGAGATTGAAGTCGTAGTTGAATGAAACGTAGATTTATTTCAGTTATATATGTACTAATTAAGTAAAAATATTTACTTTCTCTTATTACTTAGAAAGTGGGGTTTTCATTTTAAAATGTCGAATTTTTGAAAATACATGTTTTGTATTGTGTTTTATAAACTGTGTTTTTAACAAATTGGAAAAAAAAAATCACAGCCAAATTCATATTCCGTTTAGCTATGGCCCGAGGGTTTTGGTACAAGGTTTTAATGAATTCCAATTTAATAAATGCTTATTTCGCGTTTTTCTCGAAAGTGGCTCCAACGATTTTATTTTAACATTGCATATTTCAAGTCTTATAACTATTTGAATGATTTTTCCAGCAAAGTTTAGAGGGTTCTAAATGAAGCTTTCCTTTAAAAGTATCAGTGCAATATAATTTACCTCTATAATATTAAGGATTACTAGAAACCCAAGTTTGATGTTATCGGAAATCAAATTTGAAATTGAATCGAATTTATACAATAGATTCTCAGTTCTTTGAAATATTCTAAAAAACGGCTCGAACGGATTTTCTTAAAATTTGAAGTGCTATCTGCACATTTATAAATCTATCATTTTTTTTTCATTCCAAACATTTTTTTCTGTACAGATTGATTTTAACAGGATCCGGGTAATCTTTGAATGTGGTTTAAATTTAAGTACAAGTTATGTGGTTAAATGAAGACGCTGCCATACAAATAGTCATATTCCGGTACTTTTTATTTCTGAAGTATTATTCCCACCACTTAATGCAATGCTGAGACCAGCCAAATGTTTAAAAAGTTGAAAAAAAATTGTTAAATAGATTTTAAAAATTGCAGCCTGAGAAAGTATTGCGAATGTTTCAAACCTACATGAAACATATTTCATTGAAACGTATATATTTACCTGTAAGGCAATTTGATCCGTACAAGGCTGTGTAAACACAATTAACGACCTCAAAACTAATTTTGAGAGCTGAAAGTAAAAGCAAAAAAATTGTTCACTTAATATACGTTAACTCTATTCAATGGATAAATTAATGTTATCAAAACAAACATATCCTTATAAAACACACTTCCATTTTAATTTACAAACTAATTAAATATGTAAAAAGTAAATTTAAAAATTAAAAAATGTTCAAAATGAAACCTGTTCATTTTCTGCATCAAGAAAAGAGCTGACAGCTTTCACTGTTCCCACCTTCAATAAATCACTGTGAAATTTCTCTGATTCCCACATCCATCTAAAAACAAATTATTGGAAAATTACAATTAACATTAAAGTAATCTTTGTCTGTTATAAAAGCAAATTTAAGGTCTCATTGTTGTAGTATTTTATTTCTTGTATACTTTTTACAGCATTAAAGATGCACCAATCCTGTGCTCCCAAACCTATCTGAGCCGATAAATTCATATAAACAATAAAACGACTGTGACGCTATGACTATCTACAAAAACAAGATGTACATTTAATCGAGCTGGAATGAACTAGCAATACTTCTCCAGCGCAACAGTAGAAGCTCTTCAGAAAAGATCCAAATTAATCAAATATCCCATTGTTACAATAAACTAACCATTGCAAACAAAAATGTATTATTATTTTTTAAGTATAAATCAAATCACCTCAAAGCCCTAATGGCCATAAGTTGAACATCAATGTCTTCAGTGTTATCCAATAAAAGAATCAATGCTGCTGGCCATGCAGCACGATGTAGATCTTGAACTACTATTTTTGATTGTGCCAAATTTCCAATAAGTCTGCACAAACGTTTCTGAACTTTGGCATCATTGGTTTTTCGTAATATATTCAACAATTTAGTGGCAACATCACTATTTGTTATCTGGAAACATTAGCACATATACAATCAAAACCTACAGACATGAAGAAGTGTGACAAATATTACAAGTAACTATATTACCATATACTTCGGGCTGAAGGTTATTAAATTAGACTGCTGTAATTTCATAGGCCTTTTTTATAAAGGATAAAATGAGTGTTGAATATGTGGAGGGACCACAATGCTGGATAATATCTGGTATTATTTTATCCGTCGTCGCATGCATATTCCTGATGTACCGGTTTCAGATTTTCACCCATCGTCAAAGTTATCAAGTTCTTGTAGAGAGTTGACTTCAACTTAATGTTTCTGTTACACACTACACTTGTTGACTTCAGAAACAACCCTGTAGTGTGAAACAGAAACATTAAGTTGAAGTCAACTCTCTACAAGAACTCGATAACTTTAACTCTGACGATGGATGGAAATCCGAAACCGGTCAGGAACATCAGAAATATGCATACCATGAGGGAAAAAATACTAGATGATAAATTAAATATGTGAAATGATTGAAACTAAGCAGGAGGCATCTGATTATTTTAGTGATAGCTAAAGTTATATCCTATTTTATTAAAAATTGCTTCAGTCGGCCAAATAGAGTTTGAGCTTAGTTATTCAAACAGAAAAAACGAAATATTTACTCTACACAACAATAAATTAAGACATCTTTAGGCTTTAACAAACTAGCTATAGAGTGTATAATAATGTTACATACCTCTTTACAAATTTCTTCACTAATGACAAGTTTTGTACAACAGTTTCCCAGAATACTAAGAGTAGAATTCAATATGTCATTATTAGAAGTAGACAATGCTTTAAATAAATACTTAAATCCTCCACATTCTTGTAGTAATTGTACATCATTATTTTTATCTATCACTCTGACTCTAATATAGCTGAGTGCTTTAAGAACCTCCTTTGATGAAGAACTGTTCAACTTGCTAACGGCTACTCGCACTTTGGTTTTATATATTTCCACTTCTTTCTTCTTTTCTGTTTCTGAAGGCAGTTGTTCATTGTTCGATAACGCATCTTCACTGGACTTATCCATTTTTAATTTATTCAGAAAACCAATAATATTAGATCTGCCACTATATCTCACTTCATAAATATAGCTTTGTGATGGTAGGGCTCTAGAAACTTGAATTAATAACCTTTATAAAATTAAAAAATATCTAAATTCATTACTTTAGTAAAATTATTATTAATAAATTTCTAAAATTAAAAATTATTTTAAACATAACCTAAAACACATAACCTGATCTCATATTAAAGGTTACATTTTCTTCAACACTGGAAGAATACATAGGGGTTAGAGGGAAAAAATATGGCCGAAGCACTTACCCACAAAGCATTGGTTAATCTTATGTAAAGAACACCTACTACCAAATAAATCTATATGGTAATTGAATATGAAATAATTTTAGATGCATTGTCAAAGATTAGTTTGGAAATATCTCCATCAAATTTATTGCAACAACATTAACACAAAGTACTTAAATTAGAAAATAAATGGAAAAAAAATCTGCATTTACTTCGAAGGGAATCATTGAAGGGACTCAGACTCACCTTAATTTAAAAAAATACACATTATGTCAGCAGTCACTAATTACCTGGAAATTGGAACCAACTAGAAAGATTACTATTCAGAACTTTCTCCATATAAAATTCTGGAAAATTTACTACTTTTAAGATAGGTTGCTTTTCTAGTTTTCTTGATAAATATAATCTGAAAGTTTATAAGTTTTCATTTTACAATTTTTTTTCCTGTTTGGATTGTATTTCAGAATGGCCTACAATACATTAAGTTCTTACGAAAAATATGTGATTTGTGTTTTCACTTCATACTTACTCTTTAGATTTATGATTTTATATTACTAAGAGCATTTGATCCGTAGGAAATAATTAAAAATAAACTTTCTGTTTTGAAATAATAATTGTCTGTTTGTCTGATAACTTTGATCGTATTGCTTTTTAAAAAAAGATAACACTTTTATCAACCGTCTATGCATTAAGTGCTAATAGAGCTAAACAACTTCGGAAAAAAAACAAAAAAGGAGAATATTGAAAATTACAAAAGAAAAACGGGGAAATTGGAAGTTGCCGCAATGGTTATTTTTTAAATGATTAATTTTTGGTTTCTGTGTGAGATAGTATAAGTCTGAATTGAGTAGCTCAAATAATGCTGACATCATCACCAGCTGGTAAACCAAAGTTAAAAAACCCTTTAGGCAATTTGCCTATGATCACGAAGAAATAAATTGGAAGGAGTAAAAAATAAAAAGGAATTTATATTTTTTGTTTTTTAACATATTATATTAACACACGCACACAAACAAAAATCCAACGGTTAAAATGACTAGAAAAAAATTGTTTATGCTTACTATTAAATTATACCTTGGTGAAGCTAATATTCAGAATTTTAACTAATTTACATAAAGTCAAATCCATTTCTTAAAATTATTTTCTTTCTTTTCTATAAATGTAAGTATATATTACAACAGGTAAATATTCCAAATTTTTCCTTAATTTCTCTTCAAAAATTTTTCATTTAACTTAAAAAATTAATGAAATAAAATTATAAATATGCTACAATCAAAATAAGATAACAGCAATGTGTTCTCCATACTGCTGGTTTATAACAATGCAGTTTTGAATTTAAAGAACTTATTTATTTGAATATTACCTATTTAAACACTCACAAAACTGACATTGCTAAATTATATACATCTACAAGTAACATTAATAGTATATACACTGGATTTTGTTTTAAACACATGACTGTAGATCTTGTTTTGCATTGTTGAGGCTGAATTTTATGGTAATCTAACCTTTTACTTATTTGAAATATTTAAACTTTCTTTCTTTTTTTCTGAACATTATCACCAACTTGACTGTTTTAAAAAAAAAAAAAATTCTTTAGTATAAATCTGGGAAGATTTTGAAACAAAGTTATACACTACATTTATAATTTTTTTCATGTGACCAAGAAATATATTTCTATATATATTATAATGTTTTGTTCTACCTAATAAAGCATTACTGATTAAAAAAGAAATCATTCATTATAAATATAATATCTTTAAATATTTTTGTTTACATACAGTTCAATTTTTCTTCGCTAAGTATATAGTACATATTCATATTTTGCAATAAGGTCACTGCTAAAATCTATACAAACAACTTAGGACATGTTTCCATTATCGCTTGAAAGAAAACAAAATGAATTTTTACAAAAATTATAATAATAAATTGAACACTTGATGTTTATTTTAATCATTCTAACAATAAAGCTGAACCTCCAGAAATATTTTCTTTTATCACTTTATTCAATTTTCAGTTCTACAACTGGCGTTTATCCTACAAAAAGTTCTTTCATATTATAGCCATAAAAGGAAAATACGGTGAAAATTATACACGAACTCCAAAGCAATCCGAGAGGAGATTTCAACAAAGATGAAATCTGACAAGATCAAATCCTGCCGCTATTTTTTGTCTTACATTACGATCAAGCTTGGAAATAAAACTAGTAAATTAATTTTAAAAAACTTTTAGAAAACTGAGAAATTAAGTACTTCTTAGCAATAGGATATGAAAACTAATATTAATATTTTAAACCAAAATGAAAACTACGTCACATTCGGAATATTTTTTTTTTGAGAAGGGTTGTGACCTAGATATAATTTTGTTTTCAACGATAGCCATAGTATATTTTTTTTTTTAATTTTTATAAACACATTACAATCTAATCTATTCATTAAAAATTGTATGCCTACAATTTTGTTATTCAATAATGCATACTGAATAAGTTCATATCGTGATTCACATTTAAAGTGATTTCTTGCAGCAATTTGGAAGCAATAATACTTTATGCGGACTTCAAATAATACATAAAAGCAAATTAAGTTCGATCCATAGTATAAGATCGAAGTCGGCAGCTATTCGTTGATAGTTTATTGTTCTATAAATCGGCACATTACATACCATCGAACGTATGCGCCGCGCCAATCCGCGATTATTGGCAAAACCGTTTTCTTTTTATAACTGCTGCCTACATTTTTACTTTGAGTTACCATATAACTTGGCTATTTTAGAATTTATTTACGATGGATAATCTGGCTATTTGGTATAACCAGCAGAAACCAATTCACTAATGAATGAAATCGTATATTTAGCTCAAACATGCTTTCTATATTTGGATCTAGGAATGAATATTTACAATATAAAAAAATGTTACGTCATAATAAATATACAACAAAATTTGAGAAGTCCGCAGAAAGTAAAAACATGCTAATCTTTATACTCTGAATGATTTATTACTTCACTTTTGAGAAACCTTTTCCAAAATAATCATTTTGTTCAGCTTCAAAACTAAAATTCTGAAGTTTTTCAATGAAATAACCAGTAAACGGTAAAAATATTTAGCTATCAGACAAAAAGCTGTTAACAAAATTTACTTACATCTATCTCGCTCCGGCTGGTATATATAGTAAAAACTCTTTATCTCTTGTCCGGAATTTTAACTGAACATCAATTATACACCTATAGTTTTTCTCTTCGAGGAAATTCCAAAACGGGAAGTATATTCCTTGAGTGAATAATAAAATTATTTGTAAAAGATTAATTCATTAAAAACAAACCAGAGTTCGAGAAATAAACGAAAATGATTATAGATTTTTTTGACATTTAGATAAAAATGTATATTAAAGACAATCATCCATACAGAATGTTCACAAGTATTAAATAATATTGACTACCTTTATTAATTCCTCACTAAAAAGAATATTTCGGTTTTTAATAAAATAGGATAACACATTAACAAACAAGGTTATTCAGCCCATAAGTGATTAAAACCTACAATACAAATGTCACCCAGTAAGTAAAGGGACAAAAGAACTGTAAATTAAAGAATCTACACTTAGGGAGAAAAGCGTTCAGGACATCAATTTCGGTTTCCGAACGGATGAAAATCATCAGAAATTTAGTCCCAAATGTTTAAGCAATGCAGTGCAAGATGTAAGAATTTCTTGGAGAAATTGGAAGAATTTTCTACTAGTGGGTTAAACAACGCAAAGTAGATGATTTACAACGTACGAGACAACCAATAGAGGTTTCAACTCTTATTACTTGAATCTTGCATTGATGCTCATATTCGAGAAGACATGACGAGTTACTTATAGAAGAAAGAAGTCTGCTAAACTGAAAAAACGACTGAGATTGATGAATAAGGAAATATTTTGTGAGTTAATTTCTTTTCCAATAATTTACATGATTAAAAAAGTACAGTGTCCAGATATTATATAAGACATTAAAACTAAGCTCTGTTTAAACAAATTGAACTTGCTGTTAATCAAATGTAAACTGAATGCAAATTGAATTGGAATAAAATAGCACTGCCAATGAGCTGTATAAAAATTAAAATAAATTCTTCAGTATAATACCGTAAATAAACAAACTTTTTATTTAAATGTTTTATCCCTTTTATTCAAAAAAGAAATTATTCCAAAGCTAGCATAATATAAGTTATAATGATGACTGATAATGTTGGAAAATGATCAAGGATGCATTGACTAGAAAAACAACAACAAAAATAGTCGGTAGGGACAGAATATGACTGTTACACACATGTATGGTTGTTGTTTAAGATGTTATTATAGAGTAAAATGGCGAAAAAAATCTCTCTTTTAAGTAAATGGATTTAGAACAATAACAAACCCAGATCACAGATTATCCTGTTCAGATGAAGGTGGCGGTGGTCGTGCAATTTGACATGAATCATCTGTGGTTGTAGTTGCTGCTGTCGTTGTTACTGTACTACTGTCGAGACTATCTGAGGATTGAATGACTTCGTTAATTGATTTATTACTTATCTCTTCCACCGATGTAGCAGTACCATCTTCAACGGATAATATACTATCGTCGGCACTAGTTGCATTATTTGCTGCAGTCGAAATGTTCGCCGTTGTAGTTGTAGGTTTATCCACCAAAGGGTCTTCATCAGAATCTGAATTCGGTGGTGGTGACATTTCTTCATCAGATGAATTTTCTTTACGCTTGTTAGATTTTTGCTGAAAGATTTTTAGAGAAAATTGCAATTTACACAAATAGATAATTAATAATGAATTTTTGTTGTTTATTATCTTTTATTTCACTTACACTTTTCGAGCTATAAATATTCGTCCTTCGACTTCTATATTTAGGCATATATCGTTCTGCTATTGGCTGTACTCTTCGTATATCAAAATCTTGATCAACTCTTCGTACAGTTTGTAATCTATTGAGGGAAAAATACATTTCTGATAATATTTGCTCTGTATAATGATGTCGAAAAAATTGAACTATTTATGTTATGAGGTTGGGGAGAAGGAATGGATTCCATGTCAAATTCATTGTGACCTCGATTTATATGTGGCTATCTAGATGTCAAAAACATGATGTCGTCGATAATTGTGTGTGTGTGCTTTTTTTTGCCAGTGAATGTTGTAATGGTGGGACATCCGTAAGGTCCCGAGATCACTGAAGAACTGACTAATCAACAACCAATGTATGAAGGGAGGAAGAAAATTAAGCCCCATCACCGGCAACTTTGAAGATCTTAAACTGGTTCTATAACGTGATTGTATTTGTGGACTGAATATAGTCTCGCCTATAAAGTGAACAGTATTTTACAGTAGGTGTGTGTGTGTATGTGCTCGGGGCATCTATGCAGCAGCTGCACATATCAGTAATCTCTGCAGACCTTATGTTGTATAAGAGTTTGGGGTATCTGTGTAAAAATGGTTCATACTAAAAGGCTAGGTTACTCGCAGGGAAGGCAAGATCCCTGAAGAAATGGTTACCGGACCAGTTTTCCCCTGTTGGGGGATAAATGTAATTAATAAACTAGCAGATCTTCTTTGGAAGAAAACATCCCATCTACATCGACGATTTATTTTAAGATTAGGGTGTTTTATTTTATAATAATTATATTGTCTCGTTACAGATAACACTGCCCAACACAGGGCCGGTGAGCTGTAAAGGCTCCTGGGGAGAGAAAATCTAAGGGCAGCAAGCGTGGGAGTCCAGACGCTACACTGAGCTCACGAATTGATTCAGTAACTTTAAAAAGAGTTATGTAAATTAATAAATAAATAATAATACCTTTGCTCCTCTGACGTAACATAAAGATCACCAGGCCTGTGATATGTATTATGGTTATTGTACGCTTTTTGATTGTAGAACAGACCATCACAAGTATTACATTTGTATATGTCCACCTATGATAAGTACAAAATATAAACAAAAAATCTGGTGAACATTCACACAACTTTCACCTAACTTACTCTAACTTACTTACACTAACTTAAACAAGAAATTTTCTACAAAATTGCAATGTTACAATCTTTATATGTATATGTGAGCGGCCTTATGTTGAGCGCTCTAAGACAAAACCAAGAAAGCTTGTGAAAATTCGAAGTTAAACTGAAAGTCCTCCATCCAACACAGAAAAATGTTCCAAATAAAGTGATACGTTTCTACCTATGCAGCAGGCTTCTTTCCAAGTTTAAAAAAAACTCAAAAACCTATTCTGTAAAACAGCACTTCCGGTAAACCGATTTTCTTCAAACTTGGAAATCTATCAATGCTTGAGTATTAATATTATGTATGTGGTAAAACCATATATTATGCTCAAATGCTTCTTTAGAGGAAAACATAAAGCTACTGTTCCCTCCTCCAGAACACCCAAAAAATCGATTTTCCCGGGAAAATGTTTCAAATAAAAGATATAAGTAAGATTAGTATACGACGTTTAAACAAAATCATTGGAGCCGTTTTCAACAAAATCAGGAAAAACCGGAGATAAATCCATTCAGTAAAGGCGCATTTTCGGTTGATGGATTTTGTACGAAATCTTCATGTCTACCAAAAGAAAAAAACCAAGTTTGAACTTCCTGCGCCTACTCGTATTTTTATCTATACACACAAAGTAAGATGGTTATAGAATTGGAAAAATTCTTAATTCATAGAACTTGTGTTTCGTGAAACGGTTCATGTTTTGTTCTCTACATGTCTAATGAGAGAACTATAAAGCTAGATACAAAGTTGTTACATTGATCAACTATCTCTGTAGGCTCTATTATTTGCCTTGTAAATGTTAGGTACCCAGTGTTATTGGTTGTTAAATTTGAATACCTTTGCTCTACTATAATATCCTGTAGGGACGCGAACAACTCCGAAGAAATAGCTACCCCACGGAAATTTTTATGATAGAATATTAATCTGTCTAGTAGCGTTTAATTTTGAATGTGACTGTTAAATTGATACTTCGCGTTAAAGACATGCGGAATATTACTACATTATTCCATACAGACTGACTGTACACTTATTGCTATGTCATAATAGATACTTATGTCGGATAGTTAAATAGACAGTTATGTCGGCCATACTGTATGATATCTTAGTTATCAGAGGATAATTATAAGCCTTTCAGAAGACCACTGCTGCTTAGAAGGTATAAAATATTGAACGAGACTGAAAGGAAAAAACCTACAAAACTTCATACTTCCTGTGTCATACTTCCTGTGTCAATTTTAAGGATTTTGTGAGTTCAAATGTCGACAGATAGGTCAATATTTGGTCATGGATTCGCATATAAGGAGGTTCTACATTAAAAATTAAAGGTTTTTAAAACAGAATTTCCAAGAGTAAGAAGCGCATTGGGCAACATAGCAAATATTCAGGTTGCACGTTTTAAATCAGTTGATACAAAAGAAATGAAATAATTAATACATACTGGAGTAGTGCCTCGTTCTTCTTCAGTATGTTGTCTTTCCAGATGTTTTTCTAGATTAAATTTGCTAATATATTCAATTCCACAAAGATGGCAATAATATGCACTCTGCGGTTCTCCAGCATTGTTATAACGGATTTTCTTCGATGGCGGTGGCGTCAATATTTGTTTATACAATGAAACAACTCTGAACAAATAATGAAAAAAAAAATACTAACAATCTCAGTAAAGTCAAAAGTTATAATCTATGTAACTTTTTTTTTTTTTACCTATGGTGTGCAGACTTATGGTGGTATTCATGGGCTAATTTATTGTAGAATACAGCGCCACACTGGTAACAAGGGTAAGGATTCTTTGGAATGTGGGCAGTTTCATGTTGCTCCTTCAGGTGTTTATCCCTGTGGCCCTGCGCATGTGCATATTCTCTCTTTTACATGCTAGGAAAAAAAAAATCTATCCTAATCTTAACCACTAAACATAAATATACACACTTAAGGCGTTACCAACCAGCAGGGCAGAAATATTGGCAGACAAACAGAAAACAAAATAATGCAAAGCCCAATCCAAATATTGTAAGATGAAGTTCTTTTTTCGGCTCGGTGTACACCAAGTAGCCCAAGTTGTGTATTTATAAATCAACCATTTTTTGTAAATTATTATAGAACGTGTGTTTCAGATTTATACAACTGCAATTCGGAGATGAATTTCCTTGGCTCAAATAAAAAAAAATCCTTTGAATATTGTTCGGAAATGCTTCCTTTGTTGTAAACGTAAGCATTTTATGTTCCTAAGAGACAACAGGCGGTTTTAACTAGAAAAAAATACCATGTATATGCATCTAAAAACCCTTCAAGGGAATCCGACCCCATTGGTTGGAACTCCTACCTTACATTAAGCCGAATCAATATAAATTCATGATTAGATGATAAATAACATCTAAAATTCATAATTTTCCAGTTTTTATTATATTATATTAATTAGTCATAGTTCTGTTCACATATTACCGTAAGAGTGGTCAAAATACCATTTAATTTTTTAATAGTAATTAGATTTCTCAAGAAATTATAAAATGGTTAAACAATAAAATGAAATCTCGGAGAAGGAATAAACTGGTACCTGATGAAATATTAATTAGAGATATTTTCCGTGATAGCCTGCTTCTTTTTTGCCGTCATCGATCGGTTTCGGGCGTTCGCCCATCATCAGGATGTTATTACACTGTTTGACAAAAACATCCTGATGATGGGCGAGCACCCGAAACCGGTCGATGACCACAAAAAGAAGCAGGCTATCACGGAAAATATGTGTGATGCTTTCCAGCTCTGCGGAACCAACCACAACAGAAATATTAATTATTTTTTTAAATACTTGCACCTAATAATAATGCACATTTCTTGCTAAGTGACTAAGTTTCAGCCACATCTAAATTAGATTTTATCGTGCCATTAATTGAAACACGTGCACTTTATACAAGTCAATTCACATCAGTCATAGACTGATGGTCCATACTGAGCTTTCCGATAATGTTTTTTGATAAAATTCAACACTTGCTTAAGATCTATTGACAGATGTAACGACCTGATTGACTGTAACTTACATTTTATTTGTTTAATGGGAAGAAAAAATAACACTATGATTTGTAACTCCCTCCACGCCCACAATGGGAATCTCTTCTTTACAGAATAAATAAACAATTCATCGCTTTGGAATATATGTGACATTATATTTAATACCAAAAAACCGCATGCGACTCTGATGTGCCAGGTGCTTGATGTGCCAGTTTTGAGCTCGTGTGGACTATTCTTAACGGGCACTGTACCGCACACTAAGGGCGCTGCTTTAGAGATGTCGCATGCGATATATCATTAACTAGTTAAAAGAATAAATACGCCTACTAAGTTGCAATTTACTAACCAACAGTGGAAACTGCATGCCACATTGTGGACAATAATGTTTGGCAGCATTAAACGGATGCTTTCGAAATTTATGTTGAATGGCTTTGGTATTACATTTGAATGCTTCACCACATACATCACAAACTATATTCGTGTTGATCTGCGAACCAGTTCCTTTTATATATGTGCGATCCTTGTTAGTCAATTCTTTCAATTCACCAGCCGGTCCCAGTTGACGACCTTTCAAATCAATCTCTTTGTTCGCATGTTTCCTGTAACAAGTTTTAAACAAGAAAATAATTTATTTACCTAGGACAGATAGTTATTGTTAACCATATAAAGAAAACTTCTATTTAAAAAATATATATAGCAGCTATAGTGAAAGAGATATTTAATTTTAATCAAGACTATTGCATATTTATTCCAAAATAAAAATTTCAAGCCTAATATTTTTATAGTAAGGGTCTCTGTCATTTGTAAACAATGTTTAAAATGACATTTTCTCTTTGTTTAGAGAACTAAACAAAGCGATAATAATTTACTTTTTTCTAACAAATATTTAACATTTTTATCTAACAAATAACAAAAATTAAAATCATTAAAACTTACAAACAATTCTATGCCACAACATTCCTTAAAGCGACTTTTCTTTGTAGAGATAATTTATTTCATGTTTTGTTATTTTTTAATAAAAATATTTTGCCCACCTGAAATGATCTTGTAAAGCTTCTTTAGATTCAAGTTTTGCATTGCACATAACACAGGTATGAGTTTGGTGGCCGTCTGGTTTGGACATTTCTCTCTATCGATTTTTTTTTTATTATACTTACACAAAATAACAAATTACAATTTGACTAAACCTTTATTTTATCTGGTAATTATTAAAAATAAACTGTGTAAAAAGATAACAATACATTCAAATAAAGAGAAAACAAGAACATAAACCTCTAATCACTCAATAGCCCAGTGTTGCCTATCCAGCACACTAAAATTGAATGCAGACAGACCGATACTCCATAATACTTCTTGCCTAACTAGTACCAGCTATCTTTTCGATGATAATAGAGTGCGCTCCTGTTACTTTTCAAAGCAATATTTTTTCCTGTCTTTTCACGATTGGACAAGGTATTTTCAAAACTCTACGTTCAAAAAAGTTGTACTTCAATAAATCTTCCATCAATTTATTTAGATACAAATTCATAAAGAGAAATGACGGTCATCCAATATCTTTATATTAACAAGTATTCGTTATTTGGGGAGCCATCTATAACATTCTTGGTCTGAATTATATAAAATGTCTGATGATTAACAAAGGACTTTCTCTTAGAACTGCATTCCATTAGCAAATTTGAAAATTCTTTTTAAATAATCGGATCTTTTTTCCCATTTTCCTGTGACGTACTAGAGCCATAATATATGTGTAAATGAACATTTTAGAAATCTTTATCACCGATTCTCCAAAACTCCCTTATTACTTGTAAAAAAATGCTCAAATTTGAGATTTTCGTTACATATTTTTCCTACAAAGATAATTCAGTTTAGAAATGTATGATTGAATACGAGTTGCCTGGCGTGGAATTTGTTTTATTTAGCGATTTACCATCTAAATTCGGAAGGAATGGGCTAACTACTTCTTCAGTGTTCTTAATGTCCCTTCGTGTCATCGGTGTACCAATACGAACAATATACATCTGAATATTTACAACGTTTTCACTACACCTATCTTGTAGTTGTAGTAACCCATCTGTGCCACTTACGCAACAATCAACAAATAGTTCACACCACACTTTCTCAAGTTCCATCTACCATTGCTACACTTGTACAGGCTGCATTTATGCCGTCACTCAAAGAAGCCCCAAATGGTTCCACTGTAGCAATTCCTTTACTAATCAATATTTACACTCCATAGGATCCGAGGTCCAGTAGCCACTTTTTCAGGAAACGGTCTCCAACCTAATTACAAAATTTGTACAAATATGAGGGTCATTCAATAAGTAACGAGACAAATCGCTCAAAAATTATTTATTTAATCAATACAAAACTTTGGCTACTTTTCAACATAGTCCCAGCAACAATTATACACTAATCCCAAGTTCTTCTATTTGTGTATGCCTCTGGCATAAAATTCTTTGGGTTGATCTCAAAGCCACTTTTGCACCTGACTTTTAACTTCTTCATTGGATTGAAAATGTTTCCAATGAATGTTTCCAATGAGAGCCTCTTTAGGGGGGTCTAAACAAATGGAAGTCCGATGGAGCGAGGTCGGGGCTGTAGGGAGGATGTGGAAGGATCTCCCACCCCTTTGTGAAGTGTTTCTTGAGTGAACTGTGCCGGCTGTGGGCGCGCGTTGTCATGAAGCAAAACCACGCTTTTACTCAAGAGTCCACGACGTTTCGATCGAATGGCAGGCCTTACTTTGTTGGTGAGCATATCACTGTAATACTGGCTTTTGATGGTTCGTTGATCTTCGAGATTGTCACAATAAATAGGCCCCTGCGAATCCCAGAATCTGTAAGCATGACTTTACTGCAGACGGCTGGGTCTTGAATTTCTTTCGAGTGGGAGAACCCGTATGCTTCCACTCAATGGCTTTAACGCGAATACTCCGGCTCAAACAGGTGTAACCATGTTTCATCAGATGTTACAATTCTACTGCAAAATTCTTTTTCAATTAAGCATCGTTCTTTCAACTGTTGACTGATTTAAAACCTGGTTTCTTTGTGGGCTTCCTAAGTTATCTTATGGTAGGAACGGTTCAATAATTAGTCTTGTACACTTTCAACATTCTTTCGTTGATTTCACTACCTTTGATATCCTCAGCAACTAAAAATGTAATCACTGAGCGTTGTTCTTCCCAGGTGCGATGATCGAGCGGACTCGCCATTGGTAATTGAATACATTTGAGGTTATGCTAACAAAATACTCTTGAACAGCTGATGAGAAACTAAGTACAAGGATGTCAACTTGACATGCTGAAACTAAAGTATTGATTAAACAAACCGTTTCTGATCTACAGCGTTTTGTCTCGCTACTTATTGAATGATCCTCGTACTTAGATTTGCAATACCTTTTGTTCAATCTCTTATGTCATAACTGAATATTCTTAATTTTTATCGATACCCCCCAAAAAAGTATAATTCAACGGAAACCTCAATAAATCTATATATAGACGTGATTGTGACTGGCTTTGTAGCCTTTATTAATCTAATCTAATTATATTAAAAATGGCGGACCTTACTATATAGTAAAATACTTTCAAAAAAGCTTATTTGCGTTAAATCTCCTCCTTAAGGGGAATACACTTGAATTTTTTACTTTCTTATACTCCTAGTAAGAGTGTATTGCGATCGTGCTAGATTTTTGAAACTGAGTTTTAACAGGAAATAGATGTTTCAACTTACGAAAAAATGTTTTTAGCGAATGGACTATATGTACATGTAGGTGTGTATTTAAATAGGATAAAGTCGCAGGAAGCTCAAAACTAATATTCCGTTTATGCACTAGCACTGCATCAAACACGAAGCTGTAAGGTAAAATCCATTATTCGGAAGTGGGACTTTTGGTTTTTTTCTTTTTCTTGTATTTCTTGAAAAGGGCTCCAACGATTTTCTTATACCTCGTATACTGTCTACACACATAAATATCTATCACTTTTATTTGAAACATTTTTGCGGGAAAATTGATTTTTTTGGAGGTTCTGGCGGTGGGAACGGTAGCCTCTAAAGAACCACTTCAGTATAATATGTATTTTGACCACCTATGTAGATAATAGAAAGGAAGTGAAATATTAAGAGTGATTTCAATAAGACACTGAATACTATTTATATCATATGGGTTTTTAATTTTATCTAGTCTCTATTGCCATGCTGGCTAAATTATATTTAATTCCCACATTCGGCCGTCCTGCTCTCGACCTCATCCTTGAGGAGACATTGATTTCACTGTCCTCTTCCTTGGGTAGCTCTTCTTCTTTGTCTTGACGTCGTTGAAGGTGGTGACGGTTAATGGCTATCAAGTCTCCTATTTTGTGCTTCGGGCCTTCTTTCTCTTCTGTCATAGCGCCTGCGTTTTTCCTCTTGTACCTTGCGAATTCTTTCAACTGCTTTTGTTCTCCCTGCTGATTTTGCACTAATATCCTCAACAAATTCTTCGTGTTTTCCACTTTCTACTCCTTCAGTTTTTTTGATAACCCTGATGCCTCAGTTAAGTGATCAATAGAAAATTCAGTTGATGAAGCATCTTCTGTTTGCTGAACACCAAGTACTATTTCGACTTCTTTAATTTCTTCTACTTGACATATAGAGGAATCAACTTCATTTATTTTGTTAACCTCATACTTATGTATGTATTTTCTCATTAACCGTACTATTTTCTAGATTTCTAAAGCTTCCATTTTCTCAATATTTCTTCGAGCGTGCATATTTTCTTTATTTCAAAAATGTCATAAGCTATTTTTGGTTTTTCCAAATAAAGTGGCAGAATCTTCAAGTTTTTTATCTTCATTTCTATTTTTTTTACTAAATCATTTTCGACTAAATCGTTAATTTTCATCAATAAAATATCAACATCATTTTTTTAGTTGTTCTGGACAATCCAAAGAATATGTATTTTCTTCAAAGGAAGATGAACCTTCCCGGCCTTGATCTTGTAATGTTTCGTTAGTTATTTGTGTTATCTTTTGACTTGCCAGAACCATTGGAAAAATCACTTCCTGGACCATTATAATCACGAGCTGAAGACCTACGCGATTCCTTAACTTTAATCTCTTCACATCTTTCGCCTTTCCTCTTTCTTGCATCTTTATACTTTCTTTCATCTTTATCACTTCTATGCTTGCCACAACTGTTCAATGAAAGTCTAGACTTAGACTTGTCACTATGTCTTCTACTTCTCTCTTCATCGGGGTCTTTTTCATCGCTCTTGTTTGATCTTCTTTTATTGTAGCGGATTCTGTGTTCTCCATTTTATGTCTGATTATAACATCTTTACTTCTTCCTTTATCATCCTTTTGTTGTTCATCAAACTCTTCTTTAGGTTTAATCTTTTCTGATTTGGAGGAATGTTCCTCTTTGTCCCTTTCATTACTATACACTTTCCCTACTTCTCTGCAGATTTTTCTGACCTTTGGTACTCTCGCCTTCCTTACTTCGCACTCTGCTTTCTTTGTGCTTATCATCCCTTTTTTTTGTATTTCTTATTAGCGATGTAACACGCTGGCTCAGGATATAATCCGAAGAACCTATGTCTTCAGCAGGTACCCTCGACTAACGGACCGCCTAAAAGTGGAGTTTCTTTCGATGACTTTGAAACTTTCTCCTTTTCATTAGAAATGGTTACCTTAGCTTCTTGAAAAAGTTGAGAACCTAAAATTATGCGATGCGGAGCAATGTAGCCATCTGGTACCACATGAAAACAGATACTGTAAGGTTCGGTGCTTATAGTAACAACAGACAAACTTACCAATCGAAGTCATAACTTTACCGCCAACACCAGTAAAATTAGTCTTGCCTGAAAGCTTGGGTGCGCCAACTTCAATGTAAGTGGAAATATTCATCAAACATAAGTCACTGCCACTGTCTACTAAAGCAGTGATATTAATTTTATTCAATTCAACTCCTAACATAGGCTTTTCCAGTGTATCACTCACCTGGTGCAATTGGCATACAGTTTGGTGGCTTGGTAGACATTTATAAGCCAAGTGACCATACTGATTGCCCTTAAAGCATTTCGGACCCTTCGCCTGATCTGGACAAGCTTTCATTACATGATCAATTGATCCACAATTTATTAAAACAACGACCTCTTTTAGTTATGGTGTTATGCGAAACAGATTTATGCTCCTTAAGCATGCATCCTTCACTGTTACTTCTGTTATCTCGGCGTCTGTTAGAAGCAGCCTTCATTTCCTCGTACAAATTTAGTTTTTCCCTAAAATCTTCATACGAACTTGCCTCATAAAGGATTGTTTTATTAGCTTCATCATCATCTATCCCATCTATTACATACTGTAAAACTGATTTTCTTTCTATTTTACAACGAGAAGCTATGTCATACATCTTATAAAAATATTCCTGGAGGGTTTCATTATGAAGCTTCCTCCTAGTCATGAGCTCTATATGCACACTTTTACTACTTACGTGTGTCGTAAATGCCTTTTTAAGAGCACTAGCCCTTGAATCCCAAGTGTTCACATTTTTCTCATAGTTTATAACCAAAGCGGCTGATACCTTTAATAATCGACGCGCATAAATTACCTTCTGTACTTCAGACCACTGGCATAGCTCACTTAATTCATTACATTCCTTTATCCAAGTCGTTATGCTTTTAAACTTATCGCCTCCACTAAAGGTACTAATAGATTCTTCAACATCACGAAATGAAATAAAAGGTGTACTTACTTGTTTTAGTACAGTAGCGTCAATTCTTTTATCGTCTAAATCTTTAGGGAAGATAGGATGGTTTTCATAAACTTATCTGCACCTTGCTCTTCAACTTCACTGGTATCGCATTCTTCATCTTCGACTTCATCAACTTCAGTTTCTTCATCATTTTCATAAATTAAGGCTGCCCTTAATCTATTTAATAATTCTTTTTTGTACCACTACTTTTAAGGCTTCTGCATTTTAAATGTTCCTTCAATTCCGTGACTTTCAGGAAATTTATATTTTCAATAGTTAATTGGACACTGTACAAATATTAAAACCGTAATATCTAATAAGGAAAAACCTCAACATTTTAACAAAAATAATCACTATTCACTCTTGCTAATTTTTTAGCATAATCCCAGACGAGCCCCCAAAAATATGTAGATGGGATATGCTAGATAATAGAAAAGAAGTGAAATATTAAAAGCGATTTCAATAACACACTGAATACTATTTATATTATATGGGTTTTTAATTTTATGTAGTCTCTATTGCCATGCTGGCTAATTATATTTAATCAGAGACATTTTCCGTGGTAGTCTGCTTCATTTTGTGGTCATCGACCGGTTTCGGGCGTTCGCCCATCTTCAGGATGCGTTTTTCGGACAGTGTGACAACACAGACTTGCACAGAGCAAACTTAGTTTACACCACTCTGTTAAAGTTTACACACGCTGTAGAGTGTGTAAACTAAGTTTGCTCTGTGCAAGTCTGTGTTGTCACACTGCCTGAAAAACGCATCCTGAAGATGGGCGAACACCCGAAACCGGTCGATGACCACAAAATGAAGCAGACTACCACGGAAAATGTCTCTGATGCTTTCCAGCTCTACGGAACCAACCACCACAACAATTATCTTTATTTCCCACACCTATACAATATTACTATAAAAGCATTGTCAGAATTTCAAGTTTGAAGAAAATCGGTTAACCGGAAATGCGGTTTTACAGAATAGATTTTTGGAATTTTCTCGAAAAAGGTTACAAGGATTTTCTTTAAACTTGGAATGCTTCCTGGATAGATAGACACGTATCACTTTTATTTGGTGGGGATATTAATGATGTCTTCAATTATAGAGGCGTTAGTTGCATTGACACGGCAGCCAAATTCTTCAATGGCCTTCTTCAACACTTGGAAGCCTCTGTCACTGATAATGACTTTAGCGAGTTGCATAATCAAGCAGGTTTTCGGCGTGGCAATTCTACGATAGATAATTTGTTTGGGCTAATGAACTTAATTAAGCTCAATTTGCTGACCCGAAGCTGCGTTTGACCGCGTGGATAGATCTGCGCTATTTATGAAATTATAATATAATGATGGTATATGCACCAAGTTTATTAACACTTTAAAAAGTTTATATGACAACCAGTGCTACAGTGAGGGGCAGGGAATGTATTTCCGATTGGTTTAGCGCAGGTTCGGTGGTTCGACAGGGTTGTCTTCTCAGTCCGCTCCTGTTTCCTTATTCTTGGATGTTTATCCTACTGACTTTTTTTGTAAATTTTGGTCTAATATACAAATTTTGTTTTTCTATGAAAATTTTTTTTATGCAATTGGAGTCAGGAGTTAGGATATAAAATCGTCGCGTAAAGTTGCTCATGTACGCGGATGACGTGGGTTTGCTGGCAGATAACACTCCGTCCCTCCAGCTAAATATTAACCACTGGAATCTTATTGTGCCGGATGGAATTTGAAGGGGAATTTACTTAAATCCAAAATAATGACTTTTTTTTTTGCCTACGACTCAGGAGAGCAGTCAGTAGGGCTAGGAGAAGAAATAGGAACACGGGGGAGGAAGAGTACTCGGAATTTAGTCAGGCGAGATGAAACCTCAAGCCGGCAATAATGGAAAGTAAGCGCCTTAAGTGGGAGGCTCTGCGGGAGGAAGTGGATCAGGATTCGTGGGGGCTGGGTTACAGAATAGTGATGCGCAGATTAAATATGTATAATAAATGCTTAAGAGAAGGAGTCTACTTTTAAGAGATGGAAGGTGCAGAGGTGGAAACGGTGTTCCATACGCCGGATACCTACTGCAGGTGATGCGCAGCTATCTGAGAGACAGATAGCTGCGCTATGATACTGCGGAGGGACCCCGTAGTAGAACTGTTACAGGGGGAGCGGCGAGCGACTCAGGGCTCTAACATGGGCCCCGATCTGTGGAATATGGCCTACGATGGCATTCTGCGAATGGGTATGTCGGAGCACTCGTTCCTGGTAGCCAGGGATATGAGGTGGCATATATAAGATGGCGACAAGTAATGCGGCGTGTCATGGCCTGGTTAGAAAAACATGGTCTGAGTCTGGCTCCGGAGAAGTTGGAGGTAGTGTTGCTCAGTAGACGTCGGATCCCAAGTGCTTTTGGCCTGTGGATCGACGGTAGAACGTTGAAAACTCAGAGCTCCGTCAGGTACTTCGAGATGCATTTAGACACCAAGCTGACGTTCTGGGAGCAAGTGCGGCGCTCCAATGAGAAGGCGGCGAGGGTTATTGCGACCTTGAGCACGTTGATGGCGAATGTGGGAGGACCGAGGCCAGGAGACGTCGGCTCCTCATGTCCGTCACGAACAGCATCCTGTACGGATGCGAGGTTTGGGCTAGAGCTCCAAAAAAACAAAGACATCAGAGGCAGCTGGTCGCGGTACAGAGGAGAAGGGCTCTGATGAGAGCCAGTGCGTATCGCACTGTGTCGGGTCCTGCGGTTTCGGTGGTTGCAGAGGTGGTTCCTATCGACCTCATGACGCGGGAGAGATGGGAGGTCCGGGAGTTGAAGCCGGAGATTGGAGAGGCGGAGGCCAGATTGGTAGCCAGAAGGATCATGATGATGAGGTGACAGGAGCGTTGGAAAGAGGAGCATCGCGGTAGGCTCAACCCAAGCTTGGCGGAATGGGTAAGTAGAGAGCACGGCGAGGTCGACTACTTCCTCACGCAATTTCTCACGAACAGATTGTCGGCGCGCATCTGCCACAACTTTTTCGGGTGTGGGAGATGGGCGAGAGAAAGACAAAGGCTGGAGGCTGAAATCTGGAGGGTTACCCCGGAAGGTTGCTATCTTTGTCCAGACGGTACTTCGGATGAAGATTACTGAAATGAACCGGCATCTCGACTACCCGAAGACGGGTCCAGCTAGTCTAGTCTAGGGCCCGTTAGGGCGTATTACGAGGCACTACCCAGAAGTAATACCTTAGCAGTTCCGGGGAGGGCGGATGCCTGCAGGAGGAGAGGGTTTTTAGTGGATGCGAGTCCCACACTCGTGCGGAGGCATCCCCCTCCGTAAAAAAAGTGATGATTTTTAGGTGATGTGGCCGTCTAAGTTCCACAGAGCGCTGGGTTTACAATGGTCTACCAATCGAAATTGTAAATATCTAGGGATTTCTTTATTGCCTCGACTATCTCTTACTGACCATTTAAAGCAGAAGGTACAGCTAAATTTGCCCTTAATACAATATGGTCAAATTCCATCCTGAACGACGCGGTTCCTTTATTCTCAAAATATAAACTTTTTAACTCAGTGTGTCGCTCGATCGTTTGTTATGGCTGTGCAGTTTGGGGAAATCTGAAGAGTGGAAAATCCTACGCAATATGAAATAGCTTTTTTCTCAAATATTTTTCGCATTGATAGAGAGGTCTGGGAACTTGTGCTTTGTTACTTTCTCTTACTCCCATGATAAAACGGAATTCCTTCATAAATTGTTACAAATCCATATTTTTCTTAGATATAAAAAAAAAAATACAAAAAAAAAATTTATTACAAAAGATAATTTCCCACGCACAAATAAAATAGAAGCACAGAAATATTACAAATAATAATAATAATAATCTAATGTGTGTAATTGTTCGACAATTACATACATCAGATCAAATCTAACGGCCAACAACTACAACAATTTAATATAATAATAATAATAATAATAATAATAATAATAATAATAATAATAATAATGTTTTGAAGCTCTTTATGACTGCTGAATTTGATAAATGGATGGTGAGGTTCTGTCAGAAAAACAAGCTTTTTTCAAATTTTCACTGACGTTTCGGCAAATTTATAGTGTTCTTCAAAGTTTGTACAATGATTACAGAACACCCTCTATATCCTTGGTAGAAATCCTGAAGGCAATAAATTGTCAGTGAAAATTTGAACAAGTTTGAATAATTATTTTAAATATATATGAATTTAATATCATATATAATATGAAAGCCTTGCAGCATGTGGCCCCAACCATTTTTGTTCGATCTTCGCGAGTGCGTGACGGAAAGAAGTATAATAATAATGATGATAATAATTTTATCGGAATTATTACAACTTTGACAGTTCTTTTAGGCTATCATTCTTGCTTTTAATTTTTTCAGCCAATCTATTAATCCTTATATTTGCTTCATCATAGTAGGGATTTGTTCTCTGTCTGACTCTAGCCATCCAACTAGCAAGCGCAGATCTTCCTTGGCGTGGATCATAATCCGTCATTTCTATATATATAACAAAAGATATATATGTATATCGATAGAATTTAACAAAATACATAAGTTTTGAGTTTTGCTGAGGCGCTCATTTCATAATACACAAAACTGTACTAGCCAAGCTCTTTAGAAATTAAAACTATTTCTTCAATTTTACCTGTATTAATTATTAAGCAAATAATATTATGTTCGTTCATACTCACTCAGCTGTTCCAATTCAGCGGTGGCTAATAAATCAGCAACAGTGATATTGTCACCAGTGATATATTTCTTACCATCCTTTAGCCAAATATCATTCATTTTATCGCAAACTTCCATCACTCTTCGTTTAAAATCATCAACTTTTTTGGGACTGGGTTGAATTCCAGTTATCAATGGATCTAATGTCTAAAAACAATTAGTCCCTCACAAATTATGCCTCAATTCAATTTCAGAAGCAGTTTTTTGTTTTAAATATATAAAGTCATGCTATTATCTATAAAAGCACCCACCGTAACTCTGAAATAGAGTGCACAATGTGCCCTAGTCTCGTTGTGTTGCCATTCAAGATATTCATCAACTCGAGCTCTCAACTGACTATTTTTCGGATACCAATGATCAGGTACTGTTCTCTCACGACATAAGTATCTGAAGATAGCAACACTGAAAAAAAAACTTTTGGTGAGAATTAAAAATTAAAAAAAAAGAATACACACCAGCATTTCCTGTTATTTTTTTTCTTCCATAAATATCATAAATATGAGGTGGTGGGGGATATGTACCAACCTACTAATATTATTGGCAGGTAGAGAAGTGATGATTATAACAAAGCACAATAGAGCGCTCTAAAAACGGTGAACCAACTATAAAACCTGAAATTAACGCCATAAATTCTGAACAACTATACAAAATAATTTTTTTTTAAATAAAAGTTATACGTTTTCATCTGTGAGTTAGCATACCAAATTTAAAGGAAATCGTTATTATAGTTTTCAAGAAAATTCCAAAAAACTGAAAAACTTATTCTATAAATTATTCTTCTTATCCTATAAAATCGAACTTCTGGTAACTGAATTTCTTTAAAATTAGAATTTCTATCAATGCTTCTAATGTATATTAATAATACACAGATGGTAAAACCATGTATTACACTCAAGTGGTATTTTAGAGGAAAGCTAATGTTCCCCACAACCCCTAACAATCAATTTCCCTGGTAAATTTCCCATAAAAGTGATATCTATGTATTTATGTGCGTAGATAGTATACCAAGTTTAAACAAAGTCTTTGGAGCTGTTTTCGGGAAAATTACGAAAACTATTCAGTAAAGCACTTCCGGGTGGATTTTGCTAGAAATTTTCGTATGTGATACGGTGGGTGCTACCGAAACATGTAGATTTGGTGAAAACTCAATTTCAAAAATCTATCAAGATCGCAGTACTTCCTCTTACTAGGAGTAAGAGATAGTAATAATTTGTCATAAAAACATTACGTGATAATTTGGATATGAAAAATCGATTTAACTGATCAATTATCGTAACAGGACGAAGAATCAAGCACAATCTCTATTCAAAATTTAAGGTATAACTGAACAATAAAAAAGAAATTAATTCGATTAAACAGCATACACTGGATCATAATGGGCTTTAATTTATCTAATAATTGTAATAAGCTAGAAAAATTAAAAAAAAATACTGTCCAATTCTACCTCTCTGTAAGAATAAATCCATTGTCATCTATTACTGGAACTTTTTTGAAAGGATTGATCTTTAAGTAATCTTCCTGAAAATGTTCTCCTAAAAAACAGAACAAAAAAGTAAAATGAAATAAACATAAAAAAAAATCTAATTTGAAACAATAAATAAATAAAAGTGGCTGACCTCCAGCAAGGTTAACTCTTTTCGGCACATACGGAATACTGTTTATTTTTAAAAATATTTCTAAAGCTCGACATGGCTGTGAAAGATTGTCATAATAAAACAACAATAACTTTGACATGTTGTATGAATTTCGGGTAAAGTAAAACTGACAATGACTGCGTAACTCTGGTTGCAATTGATAAGAGTAAAGAGGAACTCTTCAAGCTTGTAGCTCCAAGTGATCAGTCATTTTATTATACATTGGTGAAGGTTATCGGCTTTTCCAAGTCGTTTTATACCAATTTCTAAAAAAATAATCATGGTTATTTTTAAATCTTAATTGAAAAATAAAAAAATATATATATTATTCTTTTATTCTATAATAAAAAATTTATTTAACAAAACAATTTCTGGTTTGAACCACAGGACTTATTCCACTCAATTACAGTTCTGAATTTTTTTCAACCCGAGTTTTCATATGTTTAACTGGCTTTACACACAGATATAGGTGGTGAGCAATCCCTTTTACTCATTAGTAAAATCTTGCTTCTATAAACACCAACAAAATAGATAGTTTCAAGATAAGCCTAATGTCCCCACTGAATTCAATTTTCCATTATATTTTGAAATAAAAGTAATATCACTTTATGTACATGCACTTAGTATTCCAAGTTTTATTTATTCATTTGCTGTTTTGAATCCTCGTTACCGTTTTCGAGAAAGTTCTAAAAATCTGAGAAACTAGCAGTAAAGTTACACTTCCGGATAACCGATATGCTCAATTTCAGTAAAGCATTTAATGTTATACGCAGCCAGATCGATACATTGTTATGATAAATTACTTTTGAGGTAAATTGAAATAAACGTCATAGAACTATACGAATTGAGTAGACTCTATAGAAAATCATTTCTGAGTAAACTGCCAGAGAGATTTCTAAATAGAATATAAAGTTTGAGCTTCCTACGCGTTTAATTTTTGCAAATATTTTATTTACTCACGCAATATTCGTGCGATACACACGCAGCAGTACACTTCTTCTTGTACCTAGGGAAGAACTGAAAACCTCATTTTTTTGAAAATTTGATAAGCACCAGCAATTCCTAGCAGTACAAGAATTATAAGAAGTGAACCTCCTCTACACTGCAAGGTAGAAGAGGAAGAGAATAAGTAAGTACTGCCTACACTTACTTGTTTGGCTATTCTCTTATTGCATCACAATTCTAAGGTTATAAACAGGCTTTTTTCAGTGAAGAATGCTTCCTAATTATATGTAGAAAAAAATATTCAATTTGGAATTCTGTTTTTCGATTAACCTTCTTATTGTTTCTTCCTACGAGTAAGAAGTATCGCAATCATTCCAAATTTTCAAAATTGAGTTTTCACCGGAAATACATGTTTTGAAGTCCCCCTAAATACGAAAAAAAACCTGGTGTGAAACTAGTAACTAATTTTGAAATTCTAGTCAACTATGTAAGCCCTTCACGGGCGCCATAGGTTTATTTATTCATTAATTATCTAAAGGATTCGATCACCAACAATTTTTTGAGTTTACTCTATACAAAAACATCATATTTCTTTTATTCAAACATATATATTATACACTTGAAAGATTTGATGTGAACACTCACACGACATTCTCTTACTCTAATACAATATATAATCAAGAAATTTTCTTTAAAATTGCAATGTAACAATGCTTAGTTAGGAGACCATAAAAATAGTGGTGGAGATTTTAAATGCCTAAGCGGCTTTCTGTGTCTATGTCAAACTAAGCAAGCTTGTGCGGATTCAATTTAAACTAACTGAACACCTCCAATACCCAACAAAAATCAATTTTTTCTGAAAAAAAAGTGATACGTTTCTTCTATGAAGCAAGCATTCCAAGTTTAAAGAAAATCGTTTCAACAGTTTCTGAAAAAAAACCTATTCTATAAAATCCCACTTCTGGTAAACTGATTTTTTCAAACTTGGAATTCTATCAATGCTCGTAATGTGTATTAATATTACATAGCTGTTAAAACCAAATTTTATACGAAATGGTACTTTAGAGGAAAGCGTAACGTTACTGTTCTCCCAGAAATCAATTTTCACGGGAAATGGTTTAAACAAAATCGTTGAGCTGATTTCGAGAAAATCAAGAAAAATATCAGTAAAGCCTGGTTCATAGATTTTGCCCGAAATCTTCTCTGTGATTCACACGTTTTTTTTAGCCTCAAAGAATGCTGTCTCAGTTCGGAAATCCTTACAAAACAACTAAAACATTTACTCAAGTTGCGAAATATCTACAAAGGTCCCTGTCAACAACCAATTCGCCTGCTATTATAGAAATCCTAAATTTGGTTTCAAACCGAAAAATTTATATTCAGATATATACCTTTAATAAAAGTCAATCGTTTTGAGATATGTAATTAATGTTTTCCACAAGTAAATATGAAAAATATTAATTTTTTTCTTTGTATTTTGTTGAACTTTTATTGAAACCCTGTAATGTCTCTGCATATTTGTAGATGTCGCCCAACTGAAGATAGGAATCATTCACGAAAAGCTTAGTCAAAATTAATAAGATTGAATTTATTAATGCTCCTTGACCTAAAACCTCAACTATTTTCTAAATAATATATACAATTTCTTTTGGATGTTAGTTAAAGTGAATAGATTACTGTGTTCACTTCAAACGAAAATAGACTAGCAGGCTTTATCTGAAAGCTTGTGTCATAAAATCAATTTTAATTTTTGACTTTTCGATATTTCACATTGCGCAAAATTTTAATGTACACTTTTTGAAAGCTTACCAACCAAATCAATCCTTGGAAGAGTTTTACGAATCCAGCCAAAAATTTAAGTTCTTCAATACAATAATTATAATAGGCTTTTCTTATTCTGGATTCCACACACACATTTATATAATTTTTCATAGATTATTAAAAATATATTTCAAAAATAAAGCATCTTTTATGAAATAAAATGATTTGGCATTTTTTGAAATAATATTTCCATTTATTATGATCTGCAAACAGACAATTTTTCATTAGAAATCAATCGAACAATGACTTTATTTATACAAAATAAAAATAATTTTTACAATTCATTCGTGAAAACATAAATGAAAGAGAAAGAAAATAATCAGTCTAAAACGAAAACAGGACTACAGTCGTTTTATATAATATAGGATACAATGTATTATTAATAAAATACCATATACATACATTTATATATATATTATATATCTATCTCCCTTTTATTGTTATTTACTTTGTTTGTTTACTTATATAATATTTATAATTTTATATTACATATTATTTTATATTGTACAATGATTTTAATACACCTTTTTTAATGGTTATATTCTCTTTTTTTATCTTATTAAAGAAAAAAAAAATGCTTAAATTACATTAACAGCCTTTTTTAACTTGAAAAAAACTAATATTATAAAATTCAGTACCACTTCTCAAGACTGAGATCCATTTTTATAAATCGTTCCATAGTAATTTTTGTAAAAAAAAAAAAAAAAAAATATTTACATTACTGAGGTACAATTATATTTACTTTTTCTTCTTCCTAAATGTGAGATAAAAAATTTTAACAATGCGTTAGAAAAATGAAAGCATGTACTTATCTTAAAAATATTTTTACATTTTTATACATGCTAAACAAATATGGGAAAACAAACATAACTTAAAAAGAACGTTGGAGGCTTGTTTATAGAAAGCACTAGTAACTAGATTTCCAGTAAGGGCGCAATTTTATTTATATATATTCTTATTAATGTTTTTTTTTTATATTTATTAAATTTTTCGTTATATTTCAAAATAATTACTTCATACTTTACACCGCCATCAAAGAAAGAAAAAGTTTTAAATATCGATATGTAAAGATGAGCTAAGTTATGATCAAGGGTTTACAATAGTTCCTACTTGACAGCGTATAATGAGCTAGCTTTAAGCAATCAATTGAAGCTGAATAATAATAATTTTCATTATTTTAAGGAAGACTTTGATAATATTTATGCAATTAAAGAAAAAAAAATTGCTTTAAAACGGTGTATGTAACAGAAAAGTGGCATGCATTCTTTTACTTTATTGTTTGGCATTTTAAAAAGGCTTACACTTTCTTTGGTAATGAAACTTAGCCTCATTTAGTCTTTTATTTTATCGCATCAATTCACAAATTATATGTAACTATTTAAATATATAGAGAAAATTGGACACCTTTATGACTGAGATGATACATATTCATTGCGCCAGAAAAAAAATTGCAAATGCTCGTGTAACTATTGTATAACTGTTAGAAAAGATTGTTTAATCAGTAATATTTGAAGTTTAAAAATTTATCAAAAAAATTTTGAAGATAATTTTAAAGTATGGCTAATTATAAATTTAAATACAACTTAACGAATCTTGCTCTTCGGCAGCGGAATAAATCTTAAAACTAAGCTAATTTAGATGTAGTTTACAGTATACATTAGTCGGTGTAATTCATACATTATTTTAATAGGTTTTTGAATTTTACTTTATGTTAAGAACCTGATCGTTTTCCTTTATAGAGGCGCTTTTAACTTGAAGAAAAATGGGTTCTGTTGCTCTCAAGAATCCTTAGATTTTGCTTAAATTCGCTTTTAAGTTTGTTTCTTATTTTTCAGGTTATTACTTCGCATATAACCACTTTCACTTTTATTTTAATTATGAGTATTAAAAATTAGTAATTAAATGGATTTGCTGTGAATGTTCACCCAATAAGAATTTTTTTTAATAACAGTTTTGCTTTCTCTTATTTTGTGGTGGAACGAGGCGTAGATTTAATAGTTAGATAAAATGCTTGGATAGAATCTATAGCCTATTCCACTATATTTTCTACGTCCATCCAATGATGATTATTATTAACATTTATAACTGCGCCCCATGATTTTATTTTTTTTAAATTTGTAGAAACATTGTTACTGCTCTGTGGCTTTAAAGCTTTACCACGTGGCACATTACACTGCCTTCAATGCCAGACAAGCAAGGACTTTTAAACAGTCCTCTGCTTTTATCTCTAGGATTTCCTTCTCCAGGAAGTATTAATCCCTAAACTGTAAGCAGCCTAGGAGAAGAAACCATGCCGGCCGGTAGCTACATATCCGAAGTTGTATTCGAATAAATATAACCCTGTTGTTGCAATACACCCAAACGTTTTTCTACAGCCTCTTTATATCTGGTCAACAGTAACCTATCCTGAGCGTTGGCCGCCTGCTGTGCCAATGCGTGCAATAAAATCTGGGCAGTCTGATAACGACGAAAACATTCCGCCGGATTGCCGAATAGTTCGTCCAATGCGGCCGACTGACAAGTATGTATAGCGTGATCGTAGAGTATTTTATCAGCCGTTGCCGTCGCATTATGCAACAACCCTGGCTGGCTGTTCAACTGTTTACAATCGGCCAGGCAACGACGAAAACGTGCATTCAATATACCGACTACATTGCTTACTGTAGGCGATGGCTGGAGTACGCCGGCACGCAGTTGAGCGGTAGCCAGTGATAGTGCAGAGCTCAACAGCTGTAACGCTCTGACTAACAGTACCAGACGATCTACTCGCCCACGACTTTCTGCCACTTCGCTGACACATTCGCTCAATGCCAGTACGAAATTCAACTTGGCCAATGTTTCATTGTGTTCTCTCTGCAACAAGGGGAATTTGGTTATTTCTAGTTACTACGCCAATGCAAAGTACTTAAATAAAATTATAACTGATTTGCAAATAATTAGTTGCATATTTGCAATAAAAATATAAGTTTTTAATCTCATGGGATTCTTATAACAACTATTAATCTCTTTTTTTTCTGCAATTTGCTCAGCCCTTATTTTTTATATTCTATAACACAGTTACCCGAAAGAGCCTGCAATCAATTTCTTTCCACGGATAAGGAATGCAAAGTCCAGCTGGAATGGGTGCCGGGACACCAGGAAATGAAATAGCCGACAACTGGCCAGGAATGGGGCGGATGCTCCGTTCTGTGATCAGAACCTGACCTAAGGATAACTAAAGGGACAAGGGCGTGCAATCTAAAAACTAAATCCAGGTGCTAAACATGCAAGATGATGATGTCGAAGCTGTGTAAGTCTAGTACTAAAGAGTTCCTCTGGTTACGAATCTGGTGACAGGCCATTTCACATGGCACGGTATGCTCAAAAAACACCAACACAAGGAGGGGGGGGAATTAGCTCAGAACTTCTGTGTAGATTATATCAGGAGGAGAAGGAAGCGGCCTCTCACTGATGTTCGATTCTGTTGCAATCGCTAAATTGCGCTATGTGATCTTTGGCATACTGAGACCAGAGAAGATAATAGTGAAAAAGAGCTGGTTGGAAAAGCCCTCAACCTCATGAAGCGAGGAGGTTTGGCATACTAGACTCACACATAAGCCTCTATTGGCTGCAGTGGAATGTGACCCACTCCACGATAATTTAATCTAATCTAGCCACTTACTAAATAATACTATTATTAATAGAGTTGTGAGAATAGAAGACATTAGAAGGAACATGGATTTCTATCTTATCTATCTATCGATCTATAAAAAAGGCAGTCAAATCTATGGGATGTCTTTTCAGGCTCTGTGAAGATATTAGGAGTCCTTTTTGCCAGATTGGATTACTTAAAACTGTTAGTTATTTAAATTAGACGCTTACTTACCTCCAATAGAGTCTCTTGTGGTAATTCAGGCAATACAAAAGTCACAGGAGATTCTGAATTGTATTCTGTAACAAAATTAATGATTTCAAATAAATGTACATTGAGTAATTTATAATTAACAGAAAATGATTACGAATCAAATTTGAGTTATAAAAGTGCTTTTATGCGTTAAATAGCAACACTTAAAAAGTATGTTTTTTTTTCTTAAAAAAAAGGAAACAGATAAAGGAGAACGTTCTCTAATAAAAAGTGGAGAATCATCTTTCAAATGTACACAGCATTAGGCCAATCTTTAATAATATTATTATATTATTTAACAATTTTTTTTTATTTTTATTAATATATAAATATAATTTAGCGACTTTATTCAATTATTAAAATATATTTAACTGAAAGGTGAAAGCCAACTTATTAATTTTATTTACTAAATATTAAAAGTATAACTTTAGTTATTGAGTTTAGGAGAATATTTGCAACATTATTTAACAAAAAAAAAAAAAAAGAAAAAAGTTTTTAATCCTTAAATCTATTGAAAATGAAACTTATATCCTAATAGCAATGAGAACATATGAAGTTTCTCTTGTCATCCCGATGATCGTCTACAAGGTTTTAGGGAAACTAGGTTTATATGAACTTTGTGGAATCGGTTTTCTCCAGCCTCTTAATAACAAAATAAAGCGAAATCAAATCCCTTGACGTGCAAATTTCAACCCACCTTGATTTCCAGTAATTGGTTTACTAAACGGCACTAACGGTAACATGTAATTGGTGTTGAGTGAGGTTATAGCTCCGGACAGTAGTGGTGAATTTACCACTGAAAAAAAATATATCAATTAATATAATGCATTCTTATTAATGCAGACTATTGAGATATTATATTTCTACTATAAATAATAAAATGAATCCAAAAAGGTAAACTTACTCGACTTTCTCAGAGGTGAATTAGTAGGTGTGACAGTCCATGTATTGACTGGAGGTGGTGTTTCCGGCACACATTTACCACCCACACCTCCACTAGGAGGGGTACCTAAAGCATACTGTACCTAGATAAAAAAAAAAGTTGGAAAAATCAAGCAATTTCTTACAATTAACTATCTGACTGACCATTTTTGGAATTATTGCTTACAGGAGGGGGTGATAAAGAGCTGATATCAGGTGGAGACGCCCTATTAGCAACCCTCTGCATACTGATTGGCTGAGATCTTGGTACAGAACTCTAAAATTTAAAAGTAACAAAAAAAAATCAAAAGTAAATACAAAATAAAAATAAAACAAAAGTAAATTTAAAAAACAAAAATATAATAATTCTAAAACTATCAATACATTCTCCAGTAACTTCATTAAGTTAAGCACACCCATTAGGGGCATCCTTTGATTTTAGTAGATGCCTCTTTTGGTGGACAGTTCGGATAGAAATGGTTATAATTTTGCAGATGTCTCATAAATGAATTATTGGATGCCATAAACGATTATAAAAAATAAAATATCTCTCATTAAAAAAATTTACATAGGATCTGAATAACCGCGTATATGAAGATCTACACCATAAATCTTCGCAACAACATATAAAAGCGTTGGTTTAAACATAATTAAATAACATATTATTACAGATCATAATGGTCAACACTGGACTAAATTTGTGCATCATTTTTAAAAACAAACTTGTAAAATTATTAAAACTAAACTGAACACCAAACTAACCTTATTAGGAGGCGAGGATGGGATCGCAGCGGCAGGAGCTTGTTGTACAGGAGCTTTACCCGTTGTTGTTGACCTAGTTGGTACAGGTATTGGCAGGGAACTTGGTCTTGGCGGGCTAACGCTTATTTCTTGACATCTTTTTAAGTATCATAAAACAAAAACCACATGATCAATTCATGTGTTTCAAAATAAGATTATTACTAAAAGTGAAAGTCTGAAATGGTAATAAAGATAGGAAAGTGAAGTTCGGCGCATGAATATATGATTTATTTCTTTTTCCATCAATACTTACTGCTTATCAGTGGGAAGATTCGATGGAACTAAGACAAAATCGTCGGAATCTTCTGGTGTCATGCAAACAGGAAAACCTGTAATTATTTTTGCTATTAATAGCAATTACACACTACTAAAGTACGAGGTAGGTAATGGAGAGTTATAAAGTCAAATCCACTATGACTCAGAAAATGTAATTCTTTATTTTTTCTTTCTCTAGTAATTACCTGAATCTGGTGCAGGACTTGAAGAAAGAGGACTTGGTGGTTGAGTGTTTTGTTGTTCAGGAGGTTGTAAAAATTTATGGCTAAAAAATGTGTTGAATTCCATTCTTTCAGAAGCATTTCTCCGCAACAGTCCGTTTAATAGTTCAGTCAGTTCAGGAGATGTACCACTTGGAATCCTATTATGTAAGAGAAATTTTAATATTTTTATTTTATTTTTAGTATGTCTTTTAAGTCGTCACCTTAACCAATAATCTAATTTCGATTTTTAGAATCTTATTTTCTATTTACTTCACGTAAACCATGAAAATGAAATTACTTTGGTGCTAGGTTGGCATTTTTTTCATAAAACATCTTAAGCGCTTGAGGAGTCTGTGCTTGAAATGGTGCTTTTCCAGTAAGGCATTGGAATACAATTGTGCCCAAACTCCAGAGATCGGCTTTAGCGTCATACTGAAGAGACATGATCACTTCAGGCGCCTGAAACAAATTGAAATAGAAGATTTAACAGTGTTAGTGATTAAGAGTTCTCATTTCAAATACACTCCATAAAAAGAGATAGATATACAGAGCTGCAGATACAACTTAATTGTAATATAGGTGAACTATTGTAGTTTCTGACTGTGTTGGTGATTTGTGATACCAAAAATATGTGCTGTTGAATGATGTTTGGAGATCTTTCTACTTCTGCAAGTGCCTGCATATATATTACGAAAGTATTGGTAAAGTAAATGTACATGTACCTGGGCTGGGATATTCCCAGGAAAAGTGAGATAATCCAATTTTTCTCGCTGGCCTAATTTCAGTTGCAATAAAGGGAAGATGGGAATTTAAAAAAAAAAAAAGTTTTAAAATACATACCATATACATTGGAGATCCACAAAGTGTTGCAGCCATAACGCCGTCTTGGAGAAATCTAGCAAAGCCAAAGTCAGCTGACAACATAACACAATAACACATTTATTCATTAAGATGGACATAATTTACTTACTAAAGTAGATAACAAATGTTTACTATAAAATATTAAATAATAACGCTAATCCAGAAATAAAATACAAGAAATGATTTTATTTTTATTTTAATGAGAAAAAAATCAGATCCTAACCTATCTTAAGTCTGATTTGCGAAGGCTGAGGACACGGTTTTGGACCTGCATGGCTTAAGAGAATGTTTTGTGGCTTTAAATCTCGATGAACTACACCTTTAGCGTGAAGAGCCTTCATAGCTCCCGCTATTAAAAAGAAAATAATACAAAAATCGATATTTGTAATAGAATTTTGTTAAAAATACCAAGCTGGCAAAATTTCTTAATATAAAAAAACATACCCAGCTGATTCAAGAAGAGCCTGATAGTATCCTCGCTGAGCGTTCCTTTAACTGGATAAATTAAACAAATAAATAATTTCATGTAAATCTATATAAACAAAAAAAAGTTGTGTTATGTTTTATTATCCATCAACTTCAACACCATGTTCTTAATCACCAAGTTTAATTTTCATGTACATACAGCGTATGTAGAGATGGCTAAAGTTAGACTTATACATGTATTTAGCCAACTCAAGTATCTTCTCACCTATACTTCCACTTCCACTTTTTTATGCCAATACTTTTACCGCTCATACATTCAATGAATCAATAAACAATTAAAAGAATCAAGAGAGCCACAATAGGTCGCTGACACCCTTTACATATATATGTGAATAAAAATATTTTATAGTCTGAAGACTTTATACTCTGAACTGAAAGCTACCATGCTAAAACTACAAAATTGACTGTCTACCTGCTCTGCGGTTTAGATTAAACAGATCGCTCAATATGTGAAAAATAATATCTATCAACATTAATATAATGCAAAAACAAAATTTCTAAAGACAAGACAGCCATAAATATTATCATATTGACCGAAACACACGATTTCTGGTTCTTAATGTATTGAACATTAACTAAAGGAAGTAACATTCTTAACATGATTCATATTAAATATATATATATCTATATAATGTCAGCGTCAGATGTTCACGCACATGGAACTGGTGCGCCATCGTGCAGGAACCAATCTGTAATCTTTCCTAACATGGCACATCCTCCAGCAAACTAGGCAAAACGTTAATGAAGAAGTCCTCATAATGAGGCCCATACCCAGAGTTACGAGTGGTTTACTGTACAATAACATACACTGACATGACTGAAACTATAGTTCAACATTACTCGAACCACACACTGACATGACTGAAACTATGGTACAACATTACTCGAACCACACAAATGACCACTCACTACCTAATGCTCATACAGTAAAACATCAAAACGCTATACATTTCGTATAGATTTTTCATTTTGCATACTATATATAAATATACATATAGTAATATAGTATACTATATATATAAATATATTTATTACTATATATTTATTATATATTAATAATTAATATAATGCTATCTTATATTATTTTCATTTCTCCGGGAAAATTTTTGTTTATTGTTTATTTATATATAAATTGCAAATATATATACATATATTTGCTGTGGTGGTCGGTTCCGCAGAGCTGGAAAGCATCAGAAACATTTTCCGTGTAGCCTGCTCCATTTTGGTGATCATCGACCTTTTCGGGCGTTCGCCCATCTTCAGGATGCGTTTTTCAGACAGTGTGGCAACACAGACTTGCACAGAGCAATTCAGTTTTACACACTCGTTAAAAACTACACGTGGTGTGTAAACTGAATTTGCTCTGTGCAAGTCTGTGTTGTCACACTGTCTTAAAAACGCATCCTGAAGATGGGCGAACGCCGAAACCGGTCGAAGACCACAAAATGAAGCAGGCTACCACGGAAAATGTCTCTGATATATATTTGCGTTTGATGAAACAATCCAATAAACAAAATAAAATAGCCTGAAAATATTCTGGCTGCCTAGAATGAACTTAAAGTTAACTATGACCAAACATTTTGGATTAGGTACAAATAATGTTTTTTATGATTAAAAATAAAAAATATGGAACATACGCTAAAGCTTATTTGACCTTCTATTTAAGCTTTTTGAGCCTATTTGAGCTTTTGAATTGGATCATAAGAGAGTACTTGACGAAAATAATAATTGTTTTTTGAAAAAAGAAAAAATAAAAACTTCCTTACCACCCAGATAATCAGCCAGATCACCTCCATTGCAATACTAAAACAGATTGTTTATAAATATTAAAATTGGCAACATTTAATTCCTTGATGTTTTAAACAATCAAGATACCTTAATTTATTAAATTGCTTAAAGAGGTTTTTTCATTCTCAGTGGGTGTGGGGGGGGTGGGGGATAATGAAACCATTTAACTGTAAACCTCACTTTCAGTAATGTCGATGGCACTATTCCATTTAATCTTGTTAAATGGATCGTTAACTATTTTAAAAGAAAAAATTCAAAAAAAGTAAGAATTACGTAACATTTGAAATTGTAAATAAAATAGTTTCCTTACCTCCATAACTAAGAAAACGTTATGTGCAGTTTCCTGAGGAATAAAATTTATATTAATATTCAGAAAACAGAGAAATTACTATTTTAATAGATACAAAAAAAGAGCAAAACTTACCTTACAGTCTAATAGGGCTACCACATTTTCATGATGTAGTTCTGTCAGTTCCTGAAACAATTAAACAAAAAAATTTATATTACAATTCAGATATATTTTTATTTTTGATTAAATATTAATAAAACTGATATGAGATACAGCAAAATTTTTCGTTTTATACTTAAAAATGGTCTTTCACTATTGGAAAGCTAAGTAGGCACTATACAGAATCATTTACAGATTAAACTTCGAAGGATACAGGAAACTGATTTATCAGATCCACTGCGAGTAGGCGGGCGGGCAATGATTTAAGGTCATTTGGGTTTTCATATATGATAGTTTGCGGAAGTTAACGAGTTGAAGGTGTAAAAATAACAATATGTGCAACATGAGAAACTAAATATTATTTTTATAAGTATCCGTTAAAATTTTTCCTTACATATTATGTATATATCCCTGATGTACAATAAAGGCTAAATTTTTTTTTTCTTGCACTTGGATTAATAGGTAAAGGCACCGTACAATATATGCTTTGTAGCATAATGAGAGGGAACGATAACTTAACTCTTCCAAAACTCCAATAAAACCATTTTCGAAATAATATGAAAATTCTTCCGGATGAGTGATTTTGAAGGAAGCTGTAAGTTAGAACCTTCAGTAAAAACAAAAAAAAAAGGATTTTGGACTTAAATTATAATTTTTCGTTTTCTATTTGTGTTATTCGCACTCAACACACACGCACAAGACAACCTTTTTTTTATGTAATAAGGACGCCTAAAAACCTGAATTTTTCTGAAGAGTACTGAAATATAAAAAAAAAATCGGCAATACACCCTCTTGTAGCAATAAGTAAAATGCATGTAAAAAGGCAAAAATAATAATATACGATAGAACTATATATCATTAAATTTTTTACGTTAACTTATTACTTTCTCTTACTCCTAGTAATGTGTCAAATTTTCGATATCGAGTTTTCACCGGATATATACGTTTTGAGGTCCCCTGAGTCCAAAAAAGTGGTTTTTAGCAAATGGTCCGTGTGTGTATGTGACCAGCATAGCTCAAAAACGAAAAACCGTAGAAAGTTGAAACTTGATATTCCGTTTAGGTATCACCATAGGATCTGACGGTACATTATCTGTCAAAATTCCTCAACCGGAAGTACCACTTTACTAGTTGTTTTTTTTTACTTTTTTGCGATTTTCTCAAAAATGGCTCCGACGATTTTCTTTAAACTTGATATATCGACTACACACGCAAAGAGCTACAACTTTTATTTCAAACATTTCTCCGGGAAAATTCATTTAGGGGCACTTTTGGGGGAGGGGTGGGGTTAGGTTTTCATATAAAGTGCTATTTCAGTTTATTAGACAATTCTATCATCTAAATAATACTAATTAGAATTAAATATGCTGTTGAAATTCAGAGTTTGAAAAAATCGGATGATCAAAACTGCGTTTACTTGACCAATTTTCTAAATAATTTTTTCACTTTTTTGCGATTTTCTCAACAATGGCCCCAATGATTTCCTTGAAACTTCCCATTAAACTAAACATACAAAGATCTACAACTTTTATTTAAAACATTTCTCTGGGAAAATTCATTGAAGGACACTTTTATGGGAGAGGCGGGGTTATGTTTTTCTCTAAAGTGCTACCGCAGTTGATTATACAATTCTATCATCCAAACAAACTTAATTAGAAATAAATAGATGGCCAAAATTCCGGGTTCCAAGAAAATTAGTAAACCGGAGTGCGCTTTTACTGAAGTTTTTCAGTTTTCGACGAATTTCATTAAATTTGGTATACAAATTAGGTATAAACTTTGTCAATTACAATTTTGAGAACTGGAGTAAGAGAAAGTTGTGTGAGTGTTGCACACCAGATTTTTTTTTAAAGTATTCATAACTCTCTACTCGCACTCCACGTTTAACGTTAAAATTTTAAACACTAACATAAAAACAAACATTTCGGGTAAAAAAATGAGCAGAGAAGTGTGAACTAAACAAAATGAAATAGAAAAAAAAATTACCTTTAATATTTTAATTTCCTTTCCCAACAAATTCTGAGATTTGGCTAAATTTTTCTTTGTTATACTCTTGATTGCAACAATGACTTTTGGATTCTAAACAAAATAAAAAAGTGATATATTCAAATCAGTTAGTCTTGATTTCTGTTTAGTCATAAACCTATCCACCATAAATGTAAAAATGAATGAATGATATCTTTGGAAATTAGTTCTAGCTGTCTATAGTAATTTACTCACATAATAAAACTATACTAAACAACTCACATATTCCCCAAGGTGAGAACATTGTAAAAGAACTTGAAATTAAGGGAAAATCGTATTAGTGATATCAGCCAGAAACCATTAGAATAATTCAGAGACATTTTCCGTGATAGCCTGCTTCATTTTGTGGTCATCGACCGGTTTCGGGCGTTCGCCCATCTTCAGGATGCATTTGTCAGACAATGTGATAATACAGACTTGCACAGAGCAAATTCAGTTTACACATTCCAAACTGTTCCACAATACAATTTGCTCTGTGCAAGTCTGTGTTATCACATTGTCTGACAAATGCATCCTGAAGATGGGCGAACGCCCGTAACGGTCGATGACCACAAAATGAAGCAGGCTATCACGGAAAATGTCTCTGATGCTTTCCTGTTGTGCGGAACCAACCACCACAACAATTAGAATAATTATTTTTAAAAATGCAAGAAAATGTATTTTTTGTTTAATTACTTTATAATTTACTCTATTTTTATTCAGTAAATTTTGCATTAATAAGCTTTTCTTTTTTTAAATTAAATGTTCTTGGAAATTTGAAATATATCTGTAAGTAACAACTGGTAGACTCAGTATGATTATTGTTTTTTAATGACAACGTCGCAATCTTATTGTAAAATTTCATTGCGTTTAAATTTGAAAACGTTTATGTTCCATTTTTACAAACACAAGTAGATGAACAAAGAAAAAAAAACGGGATAAATTTAGACAGTGGTATCGGAAAGTACAAAAACACATTTTCTAAGGTTTCAAATTAAAATGTAACAACTGGATTACTGCAATAAAGTATGTATAAGTTTGAATGTATGAAAAAAATCAATGTTTACTGAAAAAGTAATGAAAATGTTGTTTATAACCCATAAAATTGTTTAACCCAAATGAGCCATCTATTTTGGAAATATAAATTTTATTAAAATAAATTATTAATGGGTTTAAGAGAACATTTTATTAAAGAATTGTAAAACACTACAAATAATACAAAAGAGTTTCTACTTATGAACATGTTAATATGTAAAGGTTTAATTGTATTCGCTGTCAATTTCGTTTAATTAGGCAAGTTACCAAGAACTGTGTTATGTAAATTGAGCTGAACAAAGTACTTAAAATTCCGATTTATATATCCGCCAAAATGTAATGTCGCAGTGGCATTTAGTTATTAATATAACAGGGGATTGTCTTCATAATAATTGTTTAATAATGGTACTGTTTAATCTGAGCACTATTATATTAGAAAGAAGTTTATCGGTGAAAAAAAAAATATTCAAACCTTCCTGAGCCGTCCTTTAAAAACAACAGCAAAGGCACCATGTCCTATTAAGTCTTTACTGTTGTACTCATAGTCCCCTACAACTTCCATTTTTGAAATTATTTATGTCACATCACATTATAGATGAAAAATATATGTATATGTTATGAACAATATAAATTATATTCACAGTGTAATGTAAAATATTTTTTTAAAGTAAAGAACTGCTTCAACTATCACATCTTGCCATCTTCTTGAAAGATCAAGCTTAAGACAAAATGGCATGCAATCAGCTGATTGGATCAATATTGTTTATTAATTTGTGAAAATATTTTTAATGGAATCTAACAAATTTCTGCTGTATTGTCTGCAAGAAAATAATTGATAATATTTATTTTATGATATATCATTCAAAAAAGTAATAAAGCATAATGAAATTTTAAAATATTTGAACATTTGTACTAGCAAATGTGTCTTGCTTTCCTGCGTTTAAATCACTGAATTAATTTTTTTCTGGTGAAAACATTGAAAATTGGTAACACATTTCTAATGGCACACTTTTCTATTAATTATTTATACACCTGCCTTCTTAAGGAAAGTCAGTGCTGCTTCTGGCGGAATGTTTGCTGCATTTTAGCATAAAGTAGACAAGTAAGGTGAAGGAAGGTTTCTACCCTCTAAGTAGTTCACACGTCTATCTTTCATGGTTGCAGTGTGTATGAGTGATTTGAGATTATGCGCTTTGTGTCTGTCTGGAAGTAGATTGCGAACATGTTACATAGGCAGCGAATGATGTGATCCCTGTGTTCAGCAGTTGATTAACGCCCTTAACACGGTTGAATGTTATCTGACTTTTTAAAGTATAAGAGAGAATTTTATTGGCAAGTGTTGTAATAAATTTTGACCTTCCTGCATTATTTATGTATAAAGCTTAAATAATTTCGCAAATATTCAGTCTATACATTATTGGTTCTGATATGTGCAAGTGATTCTATTTGTTAAATTTGACTATGGAATTGCAATCTGTAAATCAGTGCTTAGAACAATGGGAAGATCTTCAAAAAGACTACAAAGCCTTGGAGGTAAATTACAGTCCTGTCATAAAAATTATATTTCTAATAAAATTTCTGTATTCAATTAGAAATTACATAATCAACCAATTCATTATTCAAAATGTGGTAGAATACATTTTCGACCAGTTAATGCATTTTGTAAAAGCTAGCAGGGAATAATGAGTTATTCTGGACAAAAATGGCTGATAACCTCTCCTAACTACCACTTTTCCTACAAGACCTAAACGGTTTCTATGCTCACTTTAATTAATTGAGTATACATGAAGAATTATGTTTACTATCACAGTAAGTAAATAATTTTGACGATGGGTATTTAGGGATTATTTTCTGGCTAGCTCAAGAAAGTTCAGCTTCTCTTAATCTTATAGCTCAGCTCTTTTCTTAGTTCAGCTTCTGGTTCTCTTATATCTTATACAAGCAATGAAGTAAGGATAAAAAAAAACAGAAATTGTATTTAGGGATATTACTGCTAGATATTTTTGGGATAGGTATCATTCATGTTTTCCCAGAATAACTCAGTTTTATTTATACTCTGTTTTGTCCAGAATTAATTAATTCTTAATCAGAAGAAAAGCATTATAAATTCTGTTTTTTCTTTTATTTTGATTAACTGCAAAGACTACAACATTGATTACATCTATAATTCACCTCTTGTTAATAAAGGTTATTGGTTTTTTTAAAGTAACCGTATTTTGAGGGAAATTGATTTTCGTTAATTACAGATACTTAACAAAGAATACATGGAGAAATTGGAAGAGCTATGCGCACTGCAGACGAAATGTGCTCAAGGCATAGCACATCAACGATACCGAATAGGTGTAATAAAACGCTCGTTAAAAAAGTAAGTTGTACATATTTTTTTTAACTAGCGGAGGAGGAGGGGGGGATTAATTGGTAGTTGGGTCCGCAGTGCTGATAACATTAACCGTGATAGATATTTAATTTTGTCATGCTCGAACGTCTCGAGATTCAAACGTTCGCCTATTTTCAGAATATCTTGATAAAAAGTGTAAAATGATCATTATAGAACTATGCAAAATCCAGTCAAACACATTGTTGTGAAGGATTAGATGAAATTGAATAAATATCATAAGTCACTAAACCAAACGTACTTAGTTGCTTTCAACAGATTCCTGGAAAAAGACTCCAGTATTAATTTGATAATTTCACATAAAGCAGATATAAAAATTTAGAGGTAGTAGTGCAAAGCCAAATTCGATTGTGGCTGCTTCCTTGTGTATTTGATTGTATAATATTGGTAGGCCTCAGTAAAGTGTGCATTGTAAATATGAGTGAGTATTTGTGGATTTGAATGTGTTGCTATGAGTTAAATGAATTTTTCTCTAGGTTATCACATATATTAATTTTAAATTTGAAAATCCTATTCCAGAAATTAGAAATATCATTGTTGTTTATAATATTTTAAGATTCATTTTTACTGCTATTAAGTAGAAGTATTGCATCGAATCTAGTTTTCAAAATTGACTTTTCACAAGAAATGCATGTTTTGTATTCTTCTCCTGAGTTCGAAACAGATATTTTAAGTAAGTCTCTTTCTCTCATTCTGTATGTGTTTGTGAACTGTTTTTCTCCACAACGAAGATTCCACACAGGAAGCCCAAATTTGATATTCCGGCATATTCAGTAATCACCACACTAAGGTATAAGTTAAAATCATTCAACCAGAAACGCGAATTTACTTTATGGTATTTTTAGATTACGCGAGAAAACAGCTACAAAGAATTTGTTTTAAACTTCGTATATATGTAACCATTATGTAATCTTATTATTTCTCTGGGGAGCAGTCATCAATATCTCATAAAGGAGCAATAAATCCATTTGCTAAAATTCCGAATTTGTAGATCTGTTGATCAGAAGTGTAAAATAACTGCATTGTTTTAATTTGCTTGCGATTTTCTCTTGAAAGGCTTTAATGATTTCTTTAATCATTTTGCACCACCTATTCATATAGAGGCTTCCTTACTTTTATTTGTAATATTTTCCCAAGAAAATTGAATTGAAGGCGGTTTGTGGAGAAACTGTCTTGTGGTATATGTTATTACGGGATTCCATCATCCATATAATAATAAGGACAATAAAACCTTTAGTAAAATTTCAACCGTTTAAGGAAATTTGTCAGTTATCACATAAGAATTGCAGAAAAACAAACGTCTAATTGATCTGATCGCAGAAATCAAATCCGGTTTTTGTTTTGAATGTTTAAAAACCATCTTAAGGAAAGTAATAGATTGTAGTGGAATTAAAAAGAGAGAAAAAAAGTTCTGCTCTGATGCCATACATTTCGCGAGAAACTAAAATTTTGCTGTCTAAAAAAATGCATGAGTATATTCTAAGTACTGGTGGATGATTCAAAAAAAGGTTGTGCTTGTATCACAAGCTTCGTCATCATTAACATAAAAATTAGCATCTCTTTCCCAAGCACATTCATTGTGATATGAAGTTTTCCATTTTATTAATATTTATAATAACACTAGGAATTTTTTTTTTCTGTACACTTTCCAGTACATAATAGCAATATGGTTTGTGAATGTAGATTTCATAAATGATGCTTCCAGTTAGATATACGATGAGATGAGAAAAATCATGATAAATGTTAAAATAATTGCAGGAAATTTGTTATCTTTCATTAGAAATGATGAAATATAACTAGTAATAAAAATATTCAATTAAATAATAACACAAGTGCAAATAATCATACTAATTAAATATTTTCTTGACTAGTCAACTGATAAGATAAAATAGTTCATAAAAAAATTATACAGTGTTTATTGATGGTTACTACAAAACTAAAAAACAATGCAATTACTAATACTAATATGGGAAATCATAAAAATAGCTCAATATTACAGATTTTGGAGTAATTCTAAGTAGTTTAGCCAAAAAAATACAAAAATGAGTTCTCACTTTTGCGAATTTTAAAATGAATTTATGCTTTATTTTGAAATTGCTCTTTAGAAATAAAAAAATAATTTTTCCTGTTAAATTCAGACTGAACATAACTGAAGAGGAAGATCAGGATTCATGCCAACGAATAAATCGAGCTGCGGTACGACGAGAGGCAAATCTTCTAGAAATGGAACATTCATTGCCAAAAACAAATGGCTTGTATCTAAAAATCATATTGGGAAATGTTAACGTTTCTATATTAAACAAAGAAGATAAGTAAGTGGCTTATTACTTTTGATGATTGACTGTTAATCGATTTTTGTATATAATGATAATCGAAGAATGAATAAGTAAAGTTTATGTTGAATATGTGGATGGGTCCGCAATGCTGGATAACATCTGGTATTTTATCCGTCGTAGCATGCATATTGATTTTCCTGACCGGCTTCGGATTTTCATCCATCGTCAGAGCAAATTCACCAAGTTCCTGTAGAGAGTTCACTTCAATTTAATGTTTCTGTTACACTCACACTTGTTGGTTGTATGTATTCAACCAACCCATATATATAACCAATCTCCCCACATATATACAACCAACAAGTGTGAGTGTAACAGAAACATTAAATTGAAGTGACCTCTCTACACAAACTTGGTGAATTTGCTCTGACGATGGATGAAAATTCGAAACCAGTCAGGAAAACTAGAAATATGTATACGACGGATAAAATACCAAAAACTAAAGTTTATTTAGGAAGATATTCATGACGTAAACAACACAATCTTCTTAATTATAATTGCCTCTATCGATTATCTTGTTGTAAACATCCTTAATGTTCATAAATTTGATAACATTTTTTAATTTTAGGTTTAAATATAAAGATGAATATGAGAAATTTAAATTAATACTTAGTGTAATTGGATTCCTTTTATCTGTAGCTAATCTCTGTACAAATGTCAGGTAAGATACCTTCAGGCTAATTAGATATAAATCATACATTTATTTAAATATTTTTATTTAGAATTAGTGACATTTCATAATGACCTTAATTAATTTTTCAAATAATTTTTAGGGCGTTGGAACTTTCTTTTCTTTTTTTACTAGTCTGGTATTATTGTACATTAACGATAAGGGAAAGTATACTCAAAGTAAATGGTTCCAAAATTAAAGGATGGTGGCGTTTACATCATTTTATATCAACGGCCGCTTCAGCAGTCCTATTAATATGGCCATTGTCGCCTTCATGGTATGAATTTAGGCCGCAATTTATGATTTTCAACGTTTACATAAGTGAGTAATATTGATTTTGCGTTTTCTTAAACAAATTTATAATTAATATAACTTGCAGGATATTTGATGACTGATACAAAATGATTCAATATTCACCAATAATTCCCCTGATTTAGTCTGGTTGTTTTATTATTATTTGTCTGTGAGGAGGGACCAAACCCTACGCTATCGAAAGCCCCAATGGGCCCATATAGCTACCCCCAAGAAAAGCAAAAACAAACTGGATCTAGAACAAATATACATTGCAAGATTCTGGTTGTTTACTTGTGGAAGATAGTTTTTTGTATTCGCACGTTCCATTTAGCTTACGTTGCTACAATTTGGGGTTTTTCTCAAACCGCGATTGAGCTTCTGTGTACTGTATTTATTCTGTTTTTAAGAAGCTCAAGAGCTTCTGTTTCTTCAGATTTATTTGGAACATCCGATTTTTAGATGCAAATTGTTTTGAATCATGTTGGATCGATCTTTGCGCATGCTCTGGGCAATCACAAACCAGTGAAACTGTTTTAGAAAATTTTTCCAGAAATGGATGCTAAAAATGAAAAATATTGAAGGTACAGAGATTCGATAAATTTTTACTCCTAATAAGAGGAAGTATTGTAATCGTGTCAAATTTTCGATATCGAGTGGTTTGTAGCAAATGGTCTGTCTTTGTGCGTGTGAACAGCATAGCTCAAAAACGAAAAACCGTAGAAAGTTCAAACTTGATATTCCGTTGAGGTATCACCAGATCTGACAGTATATTATGTGTCAAAATTCCTCAACCGGAAGTATCACTTTACTTTACGTTTTTGCAATTTTCTCAAAAATGGCTCGGCGATTTTCTTCAAACTTGGTATATCAACTATACACACAAAGATCTACAACTTTTATTTGAAACATTTCTCTGGGAAAGTTAATTTAAGGGCACTTTTAGGGGAGGTGTGAGATATGTTTATCTCTAAAATACTATCATAGTTGATAAAGTATAATTGCATGATCGATTATACAATTCTATCATCCAAACAAACTTAATTAGCAATAAATAGATGACCAAAATTCCAAGTTTCAAGAAAATTAGTAAACCGGAAGTGTACTTTTACTGAACAATTTTTTCAGTTTTCGACGAATTTCGGTAAATTTGGTACACAAACTATAAAATTTGTAACTTATAATTTTGAGAACTGGAGTAAGAGAAAGTTGTGTGAGTGTTTCACACCAGATTTTTTATAAGAGGAAGAAGTTGTTCATTCGCGACCGAGATTGTTCTCACGTGCTCCTTGCATTTCCAGCTAAGCGAACAACATCAATCACCAGTGCAGCCTAAGTTCTTTTATATTGGGCCTCGCGGCGCCGAATGGCTGAATAGCCGAAGTCATGGCGCATGGGAAAAAAACTGTGTATTAATTTTTTGCATGAAGATTAACATGTTTTCGTAATATTTTTTTTTTCATATTTTCCTAGGCATAGTACAATATTTGCAATTCAGATACCAACAAGGGGCACTGTATAGGCTGAAAGCGTTAGGCGAACGACACAATATGGACATAACAATTGAAGGATTTCATTCATGGATGTGGCGTGGTCTTGGATTTTTATTACCATTCCTGTATGCAGGCTATTTATTTCAATTATATTTAGCTGTGACACTATTTAGATTAGCCTCAAATCATGACGCACATTGGCAAGTGAGTATTATAAATATTTGAAATATATAATGAACGGAGATATCGATTCTTATTAAAGTGTTATGTAATTTGTTTTAAAATGTCTTCAATTGCGAATAGTAGTGGCATATCTTATGAACTATGTAAACATTATTTTTAATGTGTCTAATTATTTGTTTTTTTAGGTACCTGTGTTGAGCATACTATTCTTTGTACTATTCCTTGGTAATACGATCACAACTTCTATGGTTATACCGCAGAAGATAAAAGAAAATAGAGCCAGAAGAGAGAATAGTAAGGTATAAACACTATTGATTTTTAATTTCCTTTACTTTTTTGTTGAAAGCATAAAAAAAATTATTAGAATTAGAGATTTGTCTAAGATTTTTTTTATTAAAGAATATTATAATTCAAGTTTTTTCGGTAGGTGCTTTTAAAGTTTTGTTAAAAATAAGACTATACATGTCATTTAGAATACAGTCGAGGTATTGGGTCAGGAAATGTTAATTAAAAAACATCAATCTTACTTTTCCATTTCGGGAAAGGGTCACATCTTTAGTAAGACAAAACTGCAGACAGTATTTAGAATATACTGCAGACAATACTTTGAATAATATTCAAAACAGAGATAGCCACACTGAATCCACCCAACACCCAACACAAAGGAGATACCAGAAATTTGTCATTCTTACCATATGTTTGGAAAACATGAATTACATATTTTAAAATTACTGCTCTTTTTTTTTAACTAGTGTTTGGCATTTAAAACAATAAATAGAAGAAAGAACTTCTCTTTCGGTTATAAACTTTCTGTAGTCTCCATGTTCTTGCAGTTGTTATGAAAAATCTGTTATACAATTGCGGATTGTATATTCGAAAAGATGATTAGGAATTAAATTGTGTGCGTCAGTTGTTATGATGGGTCAAAAATGGCGGACATACGGCTAACACCCGTATATCGCTTTTACTCTTCCTTAATTGTACGAACATACAAAATGTTTTTACGCCAAAATATTTATTGTATCTAAAGAGAATCTTCTTTTTCAGTTAGTGTTTTAAATACCGAAAGTAATAAATATATATTATATACATATATTTAAATGCAATAGTTTCGAAATATGTAAGTTGTGTTTTCCACCCATTTTTCATATATATAGAAGAATATATGAAAAATATTTAGTATTTACTGTTGATTTTTTTTTTTAAATTTCAGTCAACTATTAAAATTCCCTGCTTTTAAAAATAGATATATTCTCTTATTGAGGCTGGGACTATTCCCAAACTTTTAGAAAAAGGTAGAAAATTAGAGTTTTTTAGTAACCATTCCTGACCGAAAACTTCAACTATGTTCTAAAAAACATATAAATGGAAGGGCTAATTAAAAGTTAATAAAAGAATTCTCCTCGACTTTATTTGAATTTTTTTTATCTTTCAGACTGAAGATAACAATCACAGAGGAAAGGATCGCAAGATTGAGTGAAATATATTATAAAATGATTACTTTATATTTAGTACAATAAAAGGAGAAGGGATGCTACTACTACAAAGGGGGAGAGAAAATGAAATATATAAATATATATATAAAAATATATTTATTTTATCATTAATAATTTGTATTTAAAAAAATAAAAATAATAGAGTATTGTTTTTAGTAGTTTTATTAGCGGGCAAAACAGGGACACTGCGCAACACTAACACTTTCCAAGAAATTATTCTAATTATAATCTTCATTTCTAATAATTTGTTGATCAATTATCATACTTGTTATTGTTATTATTATAATAAAAGAAAAAGAGTTATTGTTGACTTTTCTTCTTTATTTTTTTTAATTTAAAGAAAATTATCATTTCAGTTTCTCATTGATCCCTAATTACCTACTTTAATATTGAGAAAAGTTTTTTTAGTATGTTACAAAAATTTGGAGTAGTTTATTCAATTTTTTTTTTTTAAATTAGCAAAACCTGAGTGTTTGATCGATTTATGTTTTAATAATTCCACCTTTTATTATAATAATAAAATGATAATGACAATGGTAATAAAAAAACTAGTACAACTTTGTGCCTGGAACAGTTGGCTTGATGAATTGGAAAAAAAATTAGTCCGGTGTGAAACACACACACATGGCTTTCTCTTACTCTAATTAATATAATTGAATCAAACAATTTTTTTCAAAATGGTAACGTTACAATCAGTTAAGATGGCCATAAGCATCGGGGTAGGGATTTTAACTGTACGGGAGTGGCAGCTCGCAAGGGGTATCCGTTGCATGAAGTTACTTGGGAAGTAGCGACCCCAGAACCCAGTGCTCCATGCACTTCGTCAGAACAGTACACTACATACACTCGACCCTTTGCATACAAGGACAAACACAATACATAAAGTAGTGTCTCCACCCCTAGTTAACTGGCGTAAGCCAAGAAAGAAGGAAGAGAGTAGCTCAGTGGTAGCGCGTTGGAATAGCAACGCGGAGGTTCCGGGTACAAATCTCTAGCATTGTACCCTTGGATTTTCTCTTCCTAGGAGCATCTACACCACCTGGCAGTTTTGTCTGTAGCTAGAGAACACTCCAGGAGGCACAATAGTACTTTCAGGTCGCAGGGTAATAATCCCCTATAATAATCTATCCATACCTGAGCGGCCTTATGTGGAGCGCGCTATGTTAAAATTAAGAAAGCTTATGCAAATTTAATTTTAAACCAAAGACCTCCAATACCCACCTGAAATAACTTTTTTTTAAAGAAAAAATGTTTCAAATAAAGTGATACGTTTCTATCTTTGCAGCAAGCATTCCACGTTTAAAGAAAATCGTTGTAGCAGTTTTCCAGAAAATTCCAAAAAATTCAATATCCTATTCTGTAAAATCGCCGACATTCTTCAAATTTAGAATTCTATCCATGCATTTAATGCGCATTAATATTATGTAGGCGGTAAAACCATATATTATACTAAAGTGGTACTTAGAGGAAACGTGGACCACAAGGGGGATAGATCAGAGTGCCTCGTGCGTCTCTGATCGCTTTAACTCCCCAAGTCAACCCCACCTCCTTGTGGTGTGGTCCGGGCACCTCCCTTGGGAGGTGGCGAACGGGGACATGACAGACCGGAATAAACCCCCTCCGGTCTCCCATTTTCCCCCTCCTATCCTTGTATCCTGTCATGTCCTTTATAGGTATCCCCACCCAAGCCGAGAAGTGATGCGCGTCGAGGCTGGATGCATACAGGGTGTTTAAACATATGTGCGGCAGCGGTCACCTTGGGGAACCGGGCGACACCCCATTGTAATATAGCCTTTCTGTGGTATGAGGCTCTGCCACAGGCGACCCCTTAGTTCCTCACTACTCGTGGGATCGATATGAGAAGAACCACTAAGAAAGTAGAAAAAGGGAGTGAGAATAAAGGCTCGCTCAGCTCTTTACCATACCCTGGAGAAACTGAGGAGATCTGGTCTCGGGGTTCTCCTCGGGATGGACCTCGTCAGGTTCCGGGTGGTAACCAAGCCCAGCACGATGGACAGGAATGCGAAGGACCCACGCACCGATGGAGGATACTTCAAGTAAACCTCCATCACAGTAGGGGGGCATCGTCGGCCCTGTCCAGATATCTCAACAGAGAGAACATCTCCTTAGTCTTTTCCAAGAGCCCTGGCTGGTCCGGGGGAGAGTGGCAGGACTAGGAGAAGCAACAGGTATGATAATTTATGATCGTAGCCTGGAAAATCCCAGGACTTGTATCTATGTCAGGGGAGACATTACCTCGTTGCTGCTGCTGGACTTTTGTTCTAGGGATCAGACTGCAGTGAGGATAAAGCTACGTGCGGCAGAGGAGACCAGGGAAATTGTGCTGGCCTCTACGTATCTGCCGTACGACTCAACAGTGCCGCCGCCGTCTGAGGAGATGCGGAAGCTGGTCACCTGTTGTAGGGAAAAAGGCCTACATTATTCATCTCATTATTGGCTGCGAATAATACAATACTGTGTGGGGAAGCACGGACACCAATAAAAGAGGTAAGTCACTCCTTGAATTCATCTTGTCTAATAACTTGTGCATAATGAATGAAGGAGAAACACCAACTTTCTACAACGTTAATCGTAGAGAGGTGATTGATCTGACCTTAGGGACTAACTTCATATCGACCCTGGTGAGAGACTGGCATGTGTCGAAAGAACCCTCACTTTCGGATCACATGTACATTAGGTTTGACATCCTGGCTAACTGCAGGCAAACGCTGACCTTCGGGAATCCCAGGCGAACGGACTGGGAGTCATATAGGCAGGATCTCAGCCAGAACATCATTACAGTCAAACGCTCTTTTAGGACCCAGAATGACATCGAGGATGCTGCGTATCAACTGCAGCGAGTAATCCTGGATGCTTTCAGGGACAACTGTGCGGAAGTGGTGAGAACATCCACCAGAGGGGTCAGTTGGTGGAATGACCAGCTGGCGGGCCTCCGCACGAGAGTGAGAAGACTGTTTAATGCGGCAAAGAGGAAGGGAACATGGGAGGAGTACCGTGAGGCTCTAACCTCTTACAATTTAGCGATCAGGAAAGCTAAAAGGAACTCGTGGAGAAGGCTGTGCGAGGAGGTAGAAACGACCTGAGCCAGATTCCACAGGATATTGTCACGGGTACCGGCAAATCCGCTGGGAACAATCAGGAAACCGGACGGCGACTTTACTGAGGCAGGAAAGGATACTTTGGAGCACCTGTTGCAGGTACACTTTCCTGGCTCAAGCGTGACGACGGCGGTGCCGCGGGATGAGGCTTTAATGGGTCCAGGGAGTCGGCCTGGATCCAGGGAAGATTGGACCGTGGCCAAAGTTTGCGTCACACACAACAAGCTTAAGTGGGCAATAAATCAGTTTAAGCCCTACAAGTCGCCGGGTCCTGATGACATCCTCCCTGCATTATTACAGCAGGGATGTGAAATTCTTACTCCTATTCTTTGCAGAGTAATGAGGGCAAGTTTGGCCCTCAACCATGACCCGTTGGCATGGAGGCCTATAAGAGTTGTCTTTATTCCGAAGCCTGGGAAGAGGACTATACCCAGGCCAATGATTTTAGACCAATCAGCCTTTCCTCGTTTATGATGAAAGTGCTGGAGAAACTGGTAGACCTGCATTTGAGGGGGACGGTGCTCTTATCGGGCCCCTGCATTCTAATCAGCATGCTTATCAGAGGGTAAATCCTGCGAGACGGCCCTCCACTCTCTTGTAGGAGAATTGGAGGCGGCGGTTTATGGCAGGGAAGTTGCTGTGGGTGTGTTTCTGGACATAGAGGGTGCCTTCAGCAACATGACCTACAGCTCAATCAAACTAGCTTTGGAAAGGCACGGGGTAAATCGGACCATCACAAGGTGGATTGGCAGCGTGCTGAAAACTAGAAGAAACATAGCTAACCTCTACGAGGAGACGCTTGAAACTACGGCTACAAGGGGATGCCCCCAGGGAGGGGTCTTGTCTCCTCTTCTGTGGTGCATGTGGAGGTAGACGAGCTACTGGGAAGACCCAGGGAGGGGTCTTCGTCTCTTATGTAGAGGTAGACGAGCTACTGGTGGAGCTCGATCGCGGGGGGTGTTCTGTCTTTGGCTACGCGGATGATGTGGTGGTCGTGGTCAGGGGCAGACACGAGTCTGTCATAAGTGAACTTCTACAGGAGGCCCTGCGAGTGGTGGAGGGGTGGTGCAGAGGGGTGATCTGATGGTCAACCCCTCTAAGACCACCTTGGTTCCATTTACCAGAAGAAGGAACGTGGAGTGGTTTACCACATTGAACTTCTTTGGAAGAACTCTAGATGTGTCTGGGTAGGTGAAATACCTGGGGATCATTTTGGACTCCAGACTCACCTGGAAAGCGCATCTGGAGCATGTTACACAGAAGGCAAAGAAGTCTCTCTGTGGTGTTAGTAGAGCCTGTGGGAAAACATGGGGTCTTTCCCCCAAAATGGCCCACTGGCTCTACACGCGGACCATCATACCTGTCCTCACTTATGGGGCAGTGGTGTGGTGGCCAAAAACGGAACAGCAGGTCGCGAGGAAGAAACTATCAGGGGTTCAAAGGCTGGCGTGCCTGCTGACCTCTGGGGGCATTTTACAGTGCCCCAACGGCTGCATTGGAAGTACTGCTGGGGTTACCTCCGCTGCATCTTTTGATACAAGCGGAGGCGAGGGCCAGTGCGTACAGACTAATGAACAATGGCCAGTGGAAACAGAGGAGCTCCCTGGCCAAGCATGTGGACTGGGGAAGAGTGCTGGTCTAGATGGCTGGGGAAGAGTGCTGTCCAACATTCCACTTTGAGCTCCCCTTCCAGTGATTTTCTCGTCAAAATCGGAATGGGCTAAAAGTTGGGAAAAACGAGGCCGGACTGGGGGATCCTGGTTTATGGATGGGTCCAAAATGGCCTGCGGTACTGGAGCCGGGATATATGGAGTTAAACCGGAGGTACTCATCGAGAGGCCTCTTGGTTGGTACTCCACGATGTTCCAGGCTGAAGTCTATGCTATCAAGATCTGCGCTGAGGAGAACCTGCGTATGGACTCTAGGAATAGGGAGATATGCATCTTCTCGGACAGCCAGGCTGCACTGAAGGCACTTAGGGCATTCAGAATCACTTCTTCCCTAGTTAGGGAGTGTAGAAACTCTCTGGAAGCGTTGTCCCGGTACAACAGAGTGCGGCTAGTATGGGTGCCGGGACACAAGGGGATTAAAGGCAATGAACTAGCCGACCAACTGGCCAGGAATGGTGCGAGTACTCCTTTCTGTGGGCCAGAACCTGTTCTGGGAATAGCCAAAAGTATGACGAGGGCTTCTCTGAGAGAATGGACTCGGAGAGAACATAATCGTCACTGGAGGCTAAGTACTGGAGCAAAACACGGCAAAATGGTTATGCCAGAGCTGTGTAGAAGAAGAACCAGAGAGACCCTGGGTTTAAGCAGGTATCAGATTTCTCTGATAACGGGCCTGTTTACTGGGCATGGCAGGTTCAAAAAACATCTGCACAAGGTAGGGTTGGTGGATATAGAGCCCTTGTGCAGATTGTGTCAGGAGGAGGAGGAGACGGCCTCTCACCTGTTTTTTGATTGCGTTGCAATCGGCAGACTGAGGTACGAGATCTTCGGCACGTTGAGACCGGAGGAAATCGTACCCCAGGAAGGACTAGTGGGGAAGGTTTTGGACCTCATGAAGAGGGGGGCTTCCACTACTAGGTATTGAGGGGTTGGCACAATAAGCCTCAACGGGTAGGCTGCAGTGTCTGGGACTGAGTCCCCCCCTGCAACAATCTAATCTAATCTAGAGGAAGCGTAGTACTGTTCCTCCAGAACTGCCAAAAACAATGTTCCTGGGAAAATGTTTTAAATAAAAGTATAGGATGTGATACAAAGTTTATTCAAAGTCGTTGGAATTGTTTTCGAGAAAATTCGAAAAACTAGAAAAGTTATTCAGTATAGTTGCACTTCCTGTTGATGGATTTTGCCGGACATTTTCGTGTCTGTTGCGGTGATGGTACCTAAATGGAATACCAAGTTTGAGATGTCTGCGACATTTTCGTTTTTGAAATATTCTGTTAAAAAAATAGATCATTCACCACAAACTTCTTATTCTTCTGATTCGTATTCTTAGTTTCCGATGAAACCTCAACTTCGAAAATCCGGCATGATGGCAATACTTTTTTCTACTAAGGAGTAAAAGTAAAAATGCAGTTATAAAATAAATTATCAAACCTGGCCCATCATCTGGCCTCAGCTTGTCAAACTGCATTGCAGCTATAACATATTTGATGTAAATTCATAAAGTCTGTTAATCAAGTTACTGAAGTCTATTTGCCAATTAATATGGACTTCAGTAAATAAGTGGTTTGTGCACACAATGGTGATATTTAGAGATATTATGGCTCAGGGCTTGTACACAGAATATAGTCGTTCGTAAAGTGTACAATTGTATATACGTGGCCATACTAGTGTTTTTAGATACGCTAAACCCAAATAATTACACGCATACGGGAGTGGCAGAACTTGAAGGAATTGTGCGGGTGGCACAGAGACGTGATTTGTAGCTGATAGAAATGAATTTTGGCCAGTCATGTGGCCGGCATGATGTATGAGGATTAGTTACGCGCATGTAAGTAAAAAATCCTTAGAGATTAACAATGCTTGGCCTTATTTATGAAAAAAATTATTAAGGGAAGGGTATTAATGTAGGGTAATTGTTTCAAATTGGCATTGCTTCGACAGCTTCTTGATTCTTCAAGTACAGGCATAAGACGCAACGAAACAAGGTTATTTGGTTATTTGGTCAAATGAACCTAGGCTCTTGAGCGCCGACCGAGTTTGGCGACAATCTCTATATCTAACAAATCTTTCTCTATCTATCAATATTCCGTGCATAAATCACTTATTTACTGATGTCCGTATTAAATGGCAAACAAACTACAGTAACCTTATTAATAGCAAATTTAGCAACCACTGCGGGATTTACAAAGGTACTTTAGGCAGGTTTCAACACAAAACAATTGATAATTTATGCATTTGAACTGATGATTAACTGAATTTTGTTCGGTGATATTATATATGTTAGAGTGTTAGTTGCACAAGTACAATCGATCTTAACATCAAGATATCTTAAAGCGGGAAAAGGATTTAAAAAATTGATCTGGGTTTGCAAATAACTAGATATATATAGTTTTATATATATATATATATATATACTTATGTAACTATACAATAATATTTAATAAATAAATATATACAGCCCTTTTGTTTTTGGATTGTTAAGTGACTGGTGTTAATGGTAAAAGTTCACCAGTTACATGAAGAAATAGATTTGCACAAGGTGCATGAAATTGGTTGATACCATATTTCACATGTGCCGGACCTTGTTCACACTGACACAGACCACATTTAGCTCCTTTTTCCTCTTCCATCTATAAGAACACTATTTCATTTTCCAGTCATATATAATATTTAACAAATACAAATTAAAAATAACTTACATGCGTATGTTCCAAAGGTTTGGTAAACGGTTCTAAAGCTTTACAAAGTGACTCCAATTGTTTGCTTAATTCACAATCATCTGTTTCTACAGTTTTCGACGATATTATTCTTCTACCAATTCTCTCCACTTCCACTACTTCTATAGAGGAAAAAAAATCAAGTATAATTAGTTCCAAACAACTACCTGGAGTGATTACTTGAAAGATAGATGTAAGTAAAGAGTGTCACAAAAGTAAATCTATTTTGACCTAGATCTACAGTGACTGAGTCGTGGTTGTGTGATTATTGGGAAGCTAGAATTTGTTGTGGCTCCTCTAAATCCAAACAGCTGCATATAACAATCATTGTAGAAGAAGAGTGATTTAGTCAGTTCTTCAGGTGATCCTGATATTACAGCTGGTATTCTGGCTAAACAACTCAAGCATACCTGATACCCTCAACATTTACAAACACACATAGGGTCTAGTTAAAGATGTCCAACTGCTTGAATTTAGAAAATCCATAGCCAGATACTAGCTCCCACTTACATTAACAATAATAATACGTTATAGATGATTATGTAGATGAAAATGTGGCTGGGTTCGCAATGCTGGATAACATCCGGTATTATCCGTCGTAGCATGCATATTAGTTTTGTTCCTGATAGGTTTCGGATATTCATCCATCGTCAGAACAAATTCATCAAGTTCGTGTAGAGAGTTCACTTCAACAAAATGTTTCTGTAGACTCACACTTGTTGGTTGTTTGAGTCTACAGAACAAGAAGTGTGAGTCTACAGAAACATTTTGTTGAAGTGAACTCTCTACATGAACTTGGTGACTTTGCTCTGACGATGGATGTCCGAAACCGGTCAGGAACAAAACTAATATGCATGCTACGACGGATAAAATACCGGAGATTATATAGATGATTACATTACTTTACAGATGACTACATTTTGTGTGAAAACATTAAACACCTGGTATTGTTATGCTCAAGTATCTACATGAACACTATGATCTATAGTCTAGAATCTCTACGAAATATACTTGAAGTTTTATATTTTTATAACCTGGGATTGTATAATACAGAAACATTTAATATGGAAACTTGGAACTATGAAATATGAAAAGCAATGAGATTCAGTTTTGCAATAGAATTCAGTTTTTGAAAGATATTAAAGGTTTAAACAATAGAGTGGCGTAACACTGAATGCAACCATTTAATGAAATATATCAGCTCAACTGTTAGTGAATGAATGCATTAAATACGTAGAGAATGACTAGAAAGCAAATCTAATTTGACAAACTTTATCTATTCTTTTGTGTAGTGTCTGTGAATATTGCTAGGGTCTGCCTAGAGATAACCCTATGTGTGAATGTCACAACTGTAATTTGACTGGGATAAACTACAGAATTCCCAAGATCCCTGTAGAAGTGGCTACTTCATTTCCCTCTTCAAGGAACCCCGAGAATGACAATATTCTGTTTATTCACGATTATTTTTTTGTTTAAATTCATTTTCAGATACCAACTTAAAAATAAACATTTACCTTCCAAATATCTCTTGCCTCTATCGTCACCAATCACTTCTGCCAACACATTGATATCGTCTATAGATTTAAAAAGATCATTAGCTTCCCTCAGCACGTGAACGCAAGCTTCTAGACATTTCTCCTGGTAATTAAAAAAGATTTTGAGAAACATTTCCCTGATTAGAAGATGGCACATTTCAGTTTCTACTATATAAAAATTCATAAAAACCTGTAGGTCTGACTGTAGTAAAGAAGATTGTGCTGCATTAGTCGTTGTAAAAGAAGTGACCGTTGTATCGCTTGATGGTTGAGAGGCAGCGATGAAATCGCCGAAATCATCAAACAGATCTTCTTGTGGGGATCCATCATTAGTGGCGGCCAACTGCCTTAAAGCATTATATCTGGACACAAGAAGAAATGAAAAAGTAGCGGAGAAGTTTTTTAACGGAACAAAGTTAAAAGACAGACGTTAATCGAAGGTCATTTTCTTTTGCTTCCCAAAATTTCATTCTTCTGACCTTAATAATAATTTAGTAGCAGTAACATATTTTCCTTCAGAAAATCTTTAAAATTATCAGGATTCTGCACGACGCATTCGCCCTGTCATTCAATATCTCAACTTCTGAGGCTTCCTAGAGGTTCATCCAAGAGTGGACGATGATAAAGAACATATCTCATTTTATCAGCTTTACCCGCTTACAAATATAATGACCACTTTAATCCAGGCGAGCGATTAAAGAATTGAAGTCATTATGTCAAATTTGTGTGGACTTACCAAATAGTACTCTCAGCCCTAACGTATATTTCGTAAATGAGATACGACATTCTTCCCAAACAATCTACCACTTTCGTAATGCATACCCAGCTCGATAACTGTCCAACGGAAACCTGCTCCTTCATTATTTATAATTTAAAGGATAGTGATCTTCAAGAAAAGACCAGCGATTATCTCCCGCACTAACTAGCAAGAAAATAAAATTGAAGCGCATAGGTTCTCATGCTCTCAAAAAATTTTATTGCATATCTCCAGGCTTAGTTTGTCCGCCCAATAAACTGCTGTTTAAGAAACCATGCTTTCTATTCTCTTTTGATGATCAACACCACTTTTTAGAAACCGATCTCTAATCTCCATTCAAATTTGCTGGATCAAATCAGCATCAGAGGAAACTTACTGAGTATGTAGATTAAAAGAAAGCCTTCAATTCCACAAATCCCTAATTGCAGAATCTGAATCGTAGGTCTAATTAATCTAAGTCTCTGCTCGTTCAACCGGCGAATGGCGGCAAGTGAGATGCCCCAAGCAAAAATTAGCAATTTCCCTTACCTGTCACTCTCAACTGGAGCTGTAGATGGAATCGATGGCACCATACATGAAAGATTAACAGGTGCCAGTGTAAGATCTTCCCGTAAAGCTTCCTGCAAACTGCTGGTGACAACTGCAGAACCCTCTTTTTTACTGGTATTATTAGTTTGTTTATTATCATCGCTTGCTTTCTTATCGCTACCTGTCTCAGTTGATGCATTGATAATATCATCTAATGCGTTTCTTTTATCAGTAGGGAATGTAAATGATGGAATGTTTGTTTTAAATAAGTCTTCAGTAATGACAGCTTCCTGAAAGAGTTATAATACAAATAAAGTCAAATAACTAATAAACTGTAATCGATAATGCGAATATAAAATAACATACCGTCACATTCGTACTGTTGTCCTTAATATCCAAAACAGTAAGCGAATCCGTGCTAAATATATCAGCACTTTTAAAATCATCAAATTCGTCATCATCAACGTTGGACGAACTTGAAGGTGTATGATCATTGGATACCGTTAATTTGTTCAGATCTGTAGCCGATAATACTGAAAATGATGAAGTTTGGGCAGTGGAATTTACCGGCGTCGGCACCAAGGGCTCGGTCAAAGTATCTAACAACGACAGGGTTTCAGTGACTGTGGGCACTTGCACTGGTGGTATGGGTACGAGTGATTGTCCTGTCATTTGTGCAGGTGCACTGGAGGAAGGCATTAACTGAATGGATGGACGCAGATCTAATCGTGGTATGGGTGCTTCGGAAAACTGATTGAGTACTAAAAGATTTGTGAAAGAATACCCTTTCTAAAAAAGAAAAATTTAAACCAGAAATAAATTAGAGAAGTTGATGAAAAAGATTTTCTCAGCAGCAAGTAGTTCAGATTAAACAATGATAATTTAGCACTAAACAAAATACCTGAGCTAAAGCAACTAGAGCTAAATTTCTATAGAGTTCTATTCTGGTCAACGCTCCGGACACTGTAGTATTAGTAAGACTCCAGATATAGCCCAAAGTATCCGTTCCAAGACCACTGCCCAAAAGTATGTACGAAAGTGTAGGCGTGTCTGTAAGCCCTGACGGAGTGCAAACTTGTTCCCATATTTTACGATATGCTGCAGGTTCATTCCCTTCACTCAACCAGAAGGGATCCATCTAAAGGATATGTTTATATTAATCAAATATATTACAGCATGAACTCTATTAAATTGGAAATGGAAGTTATTTTCAAAATTTCCAAAGTATTGACGAACCTTTGATGCATTTTGGTGTTGTTGATTGTCTTTCTTTTTCTGAAATATTTCCTTTCTGGAAAGTAGATTTTCTATCATATCATCTGCTGAAAGTGCCTAGAATGTCAAATGCATTGTATCGTGAAAAAAAAGTAATACAAAACTGGTAGTGCGTGCATCGAAAAGCAATAATTTATAATTTTAAAAGGTATCTTTACAGTGACCCTCACAATTACCATACAAAAAATTAAAGTGTTAAAAGATGCAGAAAACTAGTTATTGATTGATAAAAATATATATATATCAGATATATGTATAAATTGTACTAACTGACGATGTTTTTGACATGGTTCTAAGCTGGTGTTGTTGTTTCAAGTATTCTCTTTGTTTAGAACTATCTAGAGAGCTTTTATCTGGGAATGATAGATTCATTGTCTTGATTTTTTTTTTTTAATCAATCAGATAAAATATAACCTTCGTGACATATTGTTTGATCTCCTCAACTCAACATCTGTACGCATGTACCCAAGGAGGAAGGAGATCGCCGAAACCAGCACTCCGGTGGCGAAAGGTAGCACTAAATAGTATCAGCGCAAAGCGTTAAAAGTGTACGGTGTCCTTAGATCATTATCGTTCAAAATTAACTAATTTATTAAAAACACATCAAGGAAAAATGATCGTTAAGAAAAAGAGTTGGAAGATATACAATTAGCATCCAAAGTAATAATGAACATGGTGAAATTGCCATATAACGTTCGTGCGTTTTATCACAGATGACAGCAAATCGCAAACGAAAAATTGTTTTTTTCTGTTACAGTTTTCTCATGAATGGAATTCTTTTAGATATTTAGTTGCCATCAATATTATATACAGGTGTACAGGGCAGTTTAGAGACAAAAGTTTTTTTTCTAATGCCGTCACTTGGTGTTCAGCCATTCGACTGCGAGCAGTCCAATAAATCTTTGAATAAAAATAATAAGAACTGTCCTGCCTATCAGGTAGCTGTCGCATATCTTGTAGGGCCTCACAATCAAACAAATGGCTACCTGTTATAGAGACCCCACTTCCGCATAGGCAACAATACGGTCGATCAACCACACCAATACGGTGCAAACGGGCCCGGAGATAGTCGTGCATTGTTGCCAGTCTAAAGCACGCAACCGCGGCATAAAAATTAACATGCCCGAAGAAATGAGACTATTCGCAAGAAGAGTTCCTCCAGAATATCACGGGACTCAGTAAGGACGTGCCTTGTAAATGCCTGATGTGCCGCTTGGGAATCAACAAAAAGTACTGCTTTCCCAGGCCGTTCTTCTTCTAGTCTTTTTAGGAGCAGGAGAATGGCTTTAACTTCATCATCGAAGTTGGATTTGAGCTTCCCCACAGGCTCTGAAATTTCAAAATCTGGAGCAAAACTCCAGCACCTCTAGCCCTCAGCAGATCCATCGGTATAGACATGTTTCCACGGTGGGTATGGATTTTGTTCCCGAATTGCTTCAAGGGTCAAGGCTTTCAGCTCCCACGGAGGAGCACTTCTTAATGTATGATTGGAGAAGACTGAGTTGTCCTACAGTCAAATTTAAAGCGGACCCTTCAGAAATTTAAGAAAGGCATTATAAGTTAAGTGGAGATACTTAGTTAAAAGCTCTTGAGCTTTAGGTAAGAAAGGTTTTTGACTCTTCAATCTCTGTTTGACAGATCTATGTTTAACCCAATATTCAATTCCCAAACGCTTCAATTTCTCATTTAGACTAACTGTAGTCACTTCTCTTCTTTGGTGAAGCGGGTCGATTTCAGTCTGCATCTCCTTAGCAGCAATAGGAGTTGAACGAGGAGCGAGGCGTCTTAGGGCTTGATTTTAGCTCGATCAAGCTTCTTAAAGTCTGTATCGGATGCGTAATAATCAGTTCGCTACTATATTCCAAAACAGTGGTATAAGCCAGAGTCATCACATCCTGAGTAGCACCCCATTTGGTGCCTGCTAATCTTTTTATTATGCACAGTCTTCTTTCTCCTCTCTCAGAGGTGCTTGCACCACTAAAGTTTCGTATCTAATTAGACTCCCAAATACGATGCACAATAAGTTCTACTTAAGGCTGGCCGCCATAGTGGAGAGAAACTACACGTTGCTTGGAAGAAAGAGAAAATAGTTGAAACTCTGTCTTCTCATCGTTGTTCAGCATCTCATTCTCTTCAGCCCAGATTCTCAGGGCTTCTAATGCTTTACTTAAACATTCTTCCAGAGCTTCTATGTGGCTACTTGACAGGGATAGTGAGACCTCCAAACCAAGTTAAAGAATCCCAATAGTATACAAAATATGCATGCTAGGACGGATAAAATACCACATTGTGGACATCCACATATTCGACAATCCCAATAGTGCTGCACCTTTTCCTAAATTTATCAGAAATTCAGGAAAAATTCCATCAGGCCCTATTCCATCGGACTTGGTTACATTCATTGCCACGTCCAATCGTAAACAGAGAATTCCCGGAACATCAATTCGTCTTCCTCTTCTGTGGAGCACGGGGGTGGCTCCTTGATATTGGGTTTACCGTTAGATTTTTTAGGGTTAAAATTACTAACTTTGGAGTAATGCCTACAAAAGAAGTTCTCTATATCAACGTCAGATAGGATTTTGGAACCTTTTAGAAATGGGTTCTTTTTTTTATCTGAGTACTTTATCATTAAGCCTGGAAACATATCTATGCGTTTTGACACCATCTCGGCAAAATCAAATTTCTCAAGGAATAGTCTGGTACAATTGCGCTTTTGCTTGATTTTCTTCTTCAGGATTGCACCAGTTTTTTCAAATACTTCATGACCTCAGATTGGTGTGCCCTGTCAGCTGTTTTTCTAGCCTCGTCTCTTTTTTCTTTCAAAACTTGAAGTTCTTCATTCCAGTAAGGAGTATAGCGCTTGACTCTACCGCGGGGAATAGCCGTTTTTGCGTACTTAGTTAAGGCTGTGTTTAGTCGAGATAAACTCGCATCAGTACGTTCTGAAGTTAACACAACTTCTGCAGTCCTCTGGAAAAGGTTCCAATTGGCCTTCTTTAAATTCCAGAGCATCCTTCTGGTGTGCTTCATTTCGGATGCTTTCTTCTGACAGAATCTCACACATAGGATTTTTTGTCCGAACCCAGAAGGCGCAGCTAAGAGATGGCATCTTATTGCCGAAGAAATAGCACAATGCACCAAGATCACGTCAGGGGAGCTGTTGCTCCACTGTACAAAAGGAAGGTTGCGCTTCCGCATTCATTTCCTATGTATTGGGCCGGATTAGAAGCCAGAAAGTCCTCGAATATTCTACCCATGACATTTGTCTGATTATATCCCCATAGAAGTGTGGGGGCGTTTAGGTCTCCCATGAAAACAGATTTACTATCCCATCTTAAATCTGGTTGATTCCTCAGGGGATTGTAGATAATAAAAAGACGGTGGTGGATACCTTCTTTCCAGACTTCCAGCTCGGCCGCTTCCAGCTTATCATTTTCTGACATCTCCTTTATAATACAAAGCGTACCGTGGAGCGAGTTCTTAGCAGCAATCAACATCCCCGATGCTACCTGTCTCGATCTTTTCAATACATATGTCTAGTAGTCATGCAATTGGAAAAACTGTTCACTGACGATAGAGGTACCTGCTTCCACTACACCATAAATATCAATATCGTTAGAGATAATAGTCTTCTTTAATCCTACGAATTTATCGTTAGTGAGACCATCTGCATTCCAGAGCATAGTTCTGGGCAGGACGTTGTCATGGTCTTGAAAAATACCGTTAAATTGGCCATTTAGGCGCACTGTCGCTATAATGTTTGGACTTCTTATTGGCGGCTGATTGTCAGTTGTTTAGCGTTAACCAGGGGGGCACCACGAGGAGGCAACCGACACCACTCCCCGAAAAGTAAGGAGATAAATGATAAATCCAATATCGTACCTTTCTTGAACCCGTAAAGTAATGTCCTCGGAAAATTTCAACCAAAATTGGAGGGTATTATTATAGTTAATGAAGTTTATAGAAACTCGGTGTATGTAAAATGTATAATGAATTGTTCTACTGACTTTGAAAGAAACACTTTGGTTTCGCAGTGTATAAACTGAATTTGCTCTATGCAAGTCTGTGTCTGTGTCTGTCTGACAAACGCATCCTGAAGATGGGCGAACGCCCGAAGCCGGTCGATGACCACAAAATGAAGCAGGCTATCAAGGAAAATGTCTCTGATGATTATCATATTAAGTTAAGGGGCCCTTTTAAAATTGAAAGAAGAAAAATATCTTCATTTGCCCGGCAGCTTATTTCTGCCTTACAATATTAATATATAAATAATGCGGAGTATTTACATTTAAACAAATATTAATCGTGTAAGCTTAAAATTGAATAAACTATACTTTGAATTTGAGTGGAGGAATAGACATCTGGTGTTCGAAATTGCGAACTACATTAAAAACACTAATCTTCAGAAGGTTAAATTAATGTTACAGAAAGTAAAAATTGCGAAGTGCAGCAAAGAAAAAAATTCAGTAATTTTTTATTTTAAAAAAAACCCTAGAAATGTAGGTTTCTTTGCTGTGTGTACATTTTTGTGAATATAACGGCGTAATTATCGAATCTGTTTTTACGTCATTCATTCTAAACCTTTGTGCTGTTGAATTTTTTATTTTTTGGAAATTAGGTTCCTTCAAAAAATTTTGGGTTTTATTGTTTGGTTTCGCTGAAAACATTTATTTGTATTTGTCTCTTCACAAATGTTATACAGTAGGTTGTTGTCTTTTATTACGCTTAGAAACCGAATAAATTTGAGAGATCATATTAAGTTTAGCGCCAGCATGTGTTTAGGTAGAAGGTTAGTTTAATTCAAACTTTGGTTATATTTATATTTTTCTTACTTTTCCCCCATAAATTTAAAACAGAATGTATAAAAGTTACTTCACATGTGTTTATTAGAGTGATGAAAGTAAATGTAATGTGATCATTGCATTGTAAAGGATAAAATTAAATTGGGCTAAAAATAATTATGGATTTACAAGAAGAAGAAAGGGAAGTTATTCTCTCAATATATGATGGAGATCCAGCTTTTAATCAGCTTTCTCCAATTACATATCAGTATAAGGTAAGCTCGTATAAGGTATCGTTGGAAAAACGAAGGATACACCTTTGGAAATGTTCTTATTGAAAAAAACGATTATAAATTCTTTTGTAATTTCCTATTGTAATATTTTTAATTTGTTTAGTATGGTTCCGACGGAGATCCAAAATCATTTCTCCTGGAAATATCATGGGGAGAAAATTACCCTAATGATAAACCCAAGGTGAATATGGATACTTTTTACAACAAACATATGTAAGCGTGTTTAACATAAATTTCTTTAATTTTTTTTTTATATATTCAATATTACGTATTTACGCATCTGATTGTTATCTTTTGATTTTCTTCCTCCTAGTACAGAGAGTGCTAAGAAAAGAATTTGTGATACATTATTACAAGAAGCGGAACAATTTATAGGTGGAGCTATGACTTATTCATTAATTGAATTTATTAAAGAAAAATATGATGAATTAACAGCCGAAGATTTTGCGCAAGCTGCTTCTGTGGAAGCTTCACCTGTAGAAGTATTAAAGTCCCATAATTATTATCTAATTATGCTACTATTTCTTCATTAAAAAAACAAAAACAACAAACAAAACTTAATATGACCTTTTTAGGAAAATGTAGACAAAGAAGAAACAGTAATCCAGAATAAATTGGAGAAGAAAGTACATTTAACAAAGGCACAAAAAAGGAAACAATGGGATCGTGTGGATAACAAAGGTGAAAGACCAAGAGGTTGGAATTGGGTGGATATTGTACATCATTTGACCCAATCCGGAGCTAAGCAATCCACCAGTGATAATAATTAATATTTTGAGATTATAGAATATTAAGATATGTATTCTTGTGACATTAAGTCGTGAGTTGACAGAGCGAAAAATTATTTAGTGGTATTTTTCAAGAATTCGTTTGCATTTCAGATTTCGTGGTGTTTTGAACAATTGCGATAGTACCAAAATATGAATTTCCCTTAAGAAATTAACATGGGTTTCTGCAGGCATCGTTTGAAGTGGCCCAGTCATAGTGACACTGTACATTAATTGTTTTGTTTAACATATAGAACCAAACAACCGAAATTGAAAAAAAAATAATTTTTTTTTGTTACCATTATTACAACAATTATGAGACGTTATTTCACTTGGTTCAAATCTCAGTTAAAAGTTGAACGATCCACAGGGAATAATTATTTCACCACATAACTTGAACAATTGCGTTGCATAATTTCGAAATTAGTTACTACGTTTATATCAGTTCTGGCTTTTAAAGTAAAATACTATGTCCAAAGCTTTGGCGGAAATGAAACTGTCACTTGAAAATGAATTTTTTAAGAGTTAAAGATAAAAAAAAAATGCTCCATACCTTTTTATTATTATTATACAAAATCCCATATGTAAGCTTGCACGAAAATTATATTTTTGCATGTCTTCCTATGAAGAAATGTTTTTATGTAGTATATTTTGTATTTAATAAATAAAAAAGAAGAGGTGCAAGCTGTTTCATACTGTGTAAAAAAGAGAGAAATATTACTTTCTTATTTTGTAAGTAAAACTATTAATTTTTATATTTTATTTGGCCTACTTTAATGTCATTCCTTAAATGTTCCACATGGATATTCTCAGGGCAATTCTTCCGCTGTTAAGCAACAGTTCAATTAAAATAATATCTTTCAAATTCTATGGCCTGCCATAAGAAGATATGCCACGGATTCTGGCAACGATATTACAGATTTTTTTTTTAGCACAATCTGGTGAGCTTAAGAGATCCAGCAAACTTTTTCCAGTTCTACGTTTCGTTTTTCTAATGCTTCAATTTCTGATGCGAGTAGTGTTTTCGGAAATCGCCGTCCTTTTTCCACCCACTTTTCGTGACCTAACCATTTCAATTTCTCAGTGTCCACTATCTATTCATACAAAGAGCTTGTACAATTCAACCGTTTGTTGTGTGCTATCTCTGTCTACTTCTCATCTTTGCGCCAGGCAAGTTGGTTTGAACAGTTATACAATGTCCGATTTCGTCAAAGAAATTTCTTACGGTTATTGTATTTCTTATTATGTCTAATTTTTATTGTTTGTATCTTAAGATAACAAACATTTCTCTAGCTCGTCAAACATGCAGACTAAACTTATGAATTCCATAACAAAAGAGCAACTCGAGTAAATAGAATATATATATTATAAAAAGTAATATTCTCTGTAAAATAATAATAACATTAAAGATAAAAGAAGCTTTTTAATGATTTTAACATATTCTAATAATAATACATACATTTTTTGTAAGAAATAGTCAGTTTCAATTACTATTATGTAATCAGGTTCAATTTAACTACTATTATGTAATAACTTGTTAAACGCATTATATGCAGATTCTAAATCAAATATAAGTTGTCGTACTTGTTGATCAGAAAGTTCATCGGAAGCATGCATTGCATCTAGAGTTGCCAACCATTCATTTACCTGCAACAATTTAATTGTTTTAATACAACTAGAGTCAACTCAATAGATAAAAAAATCAGCCAAAAGGAAAAATTAATAAAAAGTAATTTACATTAACTTACTTTTGTACGTCCTTCAAAATCGGCGGGTATAAGGCTCAAACGGGACATTGTTTCCGCAAGATCACGAAGATCTGGGTGTAATTCATCCATGGCTCTAATTTCCAATCTCAATTTATCCATTAATGTTATAAATAACTGCATAAAATTTGAAAAATGATTAGTTAATAGATTTAGGTAAGTACAGAGAAAGAGAGAATGACTAGGAAAACCAAATCCACTGCTACTTAGCTAATCTATTGTGGTTGACTTAAGTGTTTGCACTTGTTGTGGCTACTAAATCTGTAAGCACGTAAATTGTAAATTTTCTGTAGCCTAGAGATTCGCAGTTTGTATGTGGTAAATCTAAACCTGGATTGTTTGCCACGCAGTGTCATGCTAGTATAGACTTTCGCATGATGGCCAACATCGCTGATGAAGTGCCCAAACTATTTACTTCCTTACAGGATTGTAGAAAGTTTCAGACATAAGTTTCCGATCTTTTATTTTGGAACCTAGAATCCTGGACCTCCAAAGGAAGTAGACGCACTTGGCCTTCGGGGGGCATTTCCCCCCCTCGAATTCGCTCTTAAATCATCCCCATTCCAGTAATGAATAAAAGCTATAGCCTTTTGCACTAATTCCAAAGATGAAACAACATCTTTTTTTTTATAAAATAAAATTCTTTGGCAGCTTATCTTTATCTAGACATGCATTTATGTATTTCAAAGCTTTTCAATGAATGAAACAGGAACTAGATTTTATTCAAGGATTTGGCGAGATCTCAATTTTTATGCCATTACCAACAGTAGCATGAATAGGTAAGAAAATGGAACGAGAAATGACCATATATGAGCTTTGAGTGGCAAATTAGGAAAGAGGCAACTGAACAGGATTTCAACGGATAGGAATCTTTGAAATACGAAATAAAACCCTTCAAGTCAAATTCAGAACTTCCGTTGATCTTCCCTTTGTCTCCATCAAGGAAAAACTTTGCCTGCCTTGGTCTGCGAATGTATCCATCTAATTCAAAGACGAATGTGTTTCATTTTTGTTTTATGTAATAGCTGTCAAATAGCATTCCCAATCTTTGGTCAATTCTGAAGAAATTACTCTTCTCAAAAAAAGAAGACTATCACTTTACACTTTTGCAAGGCACAAATACCAAGCATTCTCTTCAAGCAAGTGGCAGCAAAGAGCCATGACCTTTATTACAAGTGAGTGAAAATCTTCCACCATTTCTGCTTATTTAGAGTTTGGCACCCGATCAATTTTAAAGGGGCTCTAGTTAATTCTTTTGTTGAAATAGTTAATACAAAAATAACTGAAATAATGTAGGAACTGGAGACAATCAAAATCTTTTGCAACTAATAATAAAACTAAATTTAAGATTTTACTCACCGAAACTATATCAGCAATACATTTGCTAGTATTCCCTTTATCATCTTTAATAGTTATAGGCCTATCTTCTTTAATTCTTTCCATGGCTGCAGGGCAATCCAACTGTAAAGTCAAGAATAAAAAGAAAGTAAAATGAAACCTATCATTGTCCAATGTAGATAACAACCATCTCGGAAAAGTATATAGAAAACTTGAGTTCAAAAGAAGAAAAAATTGTAAAATTAATCATAGCACTAGTATTAGTTATCAGAAAACTAGAATTTCTTGAATATACAAGTTTTAAGCTTGAATGATGACCTCATACCCTATAATTGGTCACAAATGCATCAATATTTGGCAATTCAGAGCTCTGGACTTGTTTGAAAGCTGCTTTATATTGTACTAGCAATTTTGAGCATGCTGCCGTATATTCCTTGGCGGTAACACAATCTCTTATGTATGCTTTTTCTACATGCTGTAATGTGTTTATTACGGCAAAAAGATCTGCTAGATTGTCATATCTGTTATTTTAAAAAAAGATTATGTATTAAAAGAATTAAATTTTTAAAATAAGTATCTATCCTTTATTACTTGTTTAAATTTTAATAACAAGAACTAACTTTTCTCTCTCACGAGCATTCCGAAATAATTTTACTTCCTCATAAAGTTCAGGCCGGCTGGAATCTAAATATAACAATAATGTAAATACTTTTACCAACATAAAATGTTTTAAGAACAGAAATCATGACAAGAGTATACTGTACCATTGATGGCCATTGTCTATAATCACTTATTGTTAACTTGTGTAGTAATAAGGGACAGACAAGAAAGGAGGAAATGTGACACCAAATTGTGAAACTATTACAAATAAAATGATTAAATGGCTTATTCCTATTCCAACTACATCTAGTATTCCATCTATCCAATCAACTAGTAACTGTATTACTGGAAAATTAATACAAAAAGAACCTGTTCAAACAAAATGGCTCATCAGTTTATAGTGTTTACATTCAAGGTTATGTTATCAAGTGGATTGTTCAAAATAAGTTGTGTTGTAAAAATTACAATTGTTGCAGACAAAACAAATCCTAGATAAAAAAAAGAAAGAAAAAAAAAGTCAAATCTATTAATAAGAGCAAGCGAGATTAAATTATCATATTTTTAGTCTTTCTAATGTTATATATTTAGGATTTTCCAAATTATTAGTAAAGCGTTTTTTTTAAAGGCAATTCACATGGTTTACCATATTTTACTAGATAAATGATATTTTTGTAAATTTAACTGGATGAATAAAAGTTGCGACAATTATCACAAATCTACTCGAATTTAGTAAAGGCACAAAATTAGAGGAGGTTCTATATCAATTGCGGCCAGTAAGCGTACGTTATGAATATGAAATAACTGTGTGAATGCTCGATGTGTATTTTAACATTTTCTTTCGATACTTAGGGATCACATGTAGGATCGTTTATTTTCTAAAGTTGGATATAAATTTGGTTTGTTTTTTTTTGGTTAGGTATATTGAAACTTGTAATATCGAAGATGTCAGATGTTAATCTAAGGTTACCTATGGATGATGATATTGAATATGTGGGAACCGATTGGGTAACAAGCTCCAAGACCGCAAGAAAGCATAGGACGAATGGTGATATAGAATGTGTGGAAACTGTTAGGGTAACAAGATCCATGACCGCAGGAAAGCATGGATTGGATGATGATATAGAATATGTGGGAACTGGAAGAACAACAAGGTACAAGACCGCAAGAAAGCCTAGAAAGGATAACACTAAACCCATAGATACATATACGATAGACGGTAAAGGTTATTTATAATTATTGTACTTTATAATGTGTTAATCTAGCACCTTTTCATTTTCGTGCTCACAAATAGTGATTTTTATTTTCACATAGATGATGAAGATATCGTTGAAGAGAAAGAGAAGAAAAAGGTAACAATAGACGGCTGGTTGGACATAACGTTGCAAGACGATAGTGATGAAGATGAGCCTCTTGAAGAAGTGAAAGCAATATGGTTTAATAACACCAGTAAAATTGAACGTTTTACCTTAAAAAGGACTGAACCATTGTTGCCGATATTCGAACATTTTGCCAAAGTAAACAGTGTAGATATTGATAAAATAATAATACATACAAATTCATATAAACAGGTACATAATTACGATTCTATAGAAACTCTAGATTTTAAGGTTACTAATTTTTTCATTGTGTCTATGAAAAGTTCATCTGAAAAGGAACAACAATCTGAACGCCAACTTACCGGTGACAATATCGTAGAAGTTAAATGTCAGTTTAAAGATAAAAAACAGCCAATATTATGTTCAATTCACCGTAATCAACCATTTTCGTTTATAGCTGAACAGTGTGCAACAAAAATTGGATGTAATGTTGACAAAATTAAATTGCTTTTCGATGGTGATACAGTTTCCTTTCAGGATACTCCAAGTAGCTTGGAATTTGAAGGTGGAGAGTGTATAGATGTATGCATAGTCTAATAGTGCCTAATATTTGTAACATATATATTTCACTTCTTTTTTGTATATCAGAAATTATTATTTATTAAATTATCAACATAGATTCAAAAATGCTCGGCCTTGATGTTTTATTTATATATTTTATGATTTGTCTTACAGTACAACTAATATTGTAAGATAATTAAAGGTTTTAATTTACTAATAGGCAGAAGCCGATTAGTATTTTCAGTATTATAATCTCGAACAAAAATCTGTAAGTAAAGCTTATAAACTTTGGAAAATAAATAAATAAACACAATGACATTTGAGAATTCCAAAAAAGTAATTTTTTAGAGGCTAAAAAGTAATTTTTTTTTTAATTTAAGGCGCGTCACATCTATGGTCATTCGCGCCCGGTGCCTGCTCATTGCACTGCCGGCCTCCGGGCAGTGTTCTCTCGCTGACAACACTGTCCATCACCGAACAGTGAGCTGTTCTACAGCTCCTAGGAAGAAGAAATCTAAGTGTAGCACTGGACTCTAACCCAGGACCTCCGCGTGGGAGTCCAACGCGCTAACCACTTAGCCTATCCCTCCCCTACAAAAGAAATATAAAACTCTAAAAACAAACGAGTTTTATGATAACTAAAAACTGTTAGAAACCTTCATGACCCTTCGGAATTTTGGCAAATTATTAAATCCAAACTAAAAAATACCTAGAATGTCCACAAACTCTAAATGATTCCAATGTTCCATTCCAATGTTTTACCTCCAAAAATAATGTCAACATTTTTTAGTATTACCCTCCTCACTCTTGATCTGCATATTTCCATGGAGAGGCTCTTGTTTCTATTTGTAACCCTAAAAACTATAAAGCCGCAGTTTTCGATATGGTTCCGAATGATTGCTTTAAGAACTTACTTTCTGCCTGGCATCATCATATGCTAAGCTAATTCCTAATTCTGAAACATTTCCAAATTATTAGCATAAAGTCAAAATGAAAATGATCCATAAAAAAAAGAAGAGATTTATCAGTTCCAAATTTTATCGGTCTTAATTCGCGGCAGCTAATTTTTCAGTTCTGAATATTTCAAAAAAATTACAAATCGAATAATTGGAAATCAAAATATTATCTATATGATTCACTAGCCGAAAGTACTCTTCTTTACTTATCAGAAATACGAGGATATTCATATATAAAATCAATTGTGAAAGGGAAGTTATTTTGTTTTAAAAAGCTCTTGAGATTATCTCCTATTACACCAACTGCCTATGTCAGAATGGAAACTGGCCGCTTGCACACACACTAGCTTTAAAATTTGTGGAAAAATGGTCGGAAGGTGGGTAACAATTTTATCGATGTCGGAAAAGAGACCCCCTAGAATTTGTTTTCAAACACTATTGAAAATTAATAATTACAACTTACCACTTAATTAAAAGACTAGATTATCTAGTATTGGAATGCAGTACTTATTCAAAGACAATCTAAGTATAATTAATAAAAAAAATAAATATAACATCATTAATGCTTAAAAAAAATCATGTTCTTAGCGATGATGTTTAGTTTATTGTGAATCCATCTTGCTACAGACAACACTACCATTTTACCGGATGTGCTCTATGGAGGTTCCTAGGACGAGAAAATATAAGGGCAGCACTACTGGATTCGAACCTGGGACTTCTGCGTTGCCTGTAGCAAGAGTACACTGCAAAAAAAATAAAAAGCAGCTAAAAGAAATTACTTTCCCTTCTTATAAAGTATTTTTAATTCTACATGAACAACGAAAGTTCCCATTCACCAAAATCTTATGCCTTCACTAAAGAAGATAAATAATTAGAAATCAATTTCATAGTGATAGCAAGTGGACGAATGAGGCACACCACGTTGATGGCAGAAGATGAAATGTCCCAAAATTCATTAGATTCTTGAATAGAAAGGTATAAGAATCTAAAAACAAAGAAAAGAAAAATGAAAACTTTAATATTGCTTTTATCTCTTGAAATATTTTGTACATTTAAAATGACAATATGGAATTCATTTCTTACACGATAAGGGAAAAATATCACTTTTATGAGAAACTATACATACAGATATGTATAGTTTTTCTTTTATTTTAACTTCTACTTAAAGTTAAATTCTCATTAAACTTTAATTTTTCATTTATATTAACAGTTAACAACTTATCTTCAATTAAAAACTTTTTATAACCCATATTTATTATAACATGATTTTTTTTTTAATTTGTACAAAAAATTTATTAAACGTTTGTTATTAATCTTTTTAATAGCATTAGCCACGCAAATAGTTGTGTAAAACTTGCGGGAACAAGGTGAAATATCGTTTCTTTGTTTCCTTCTCATTTAGAGATAGCATCGAATTAAAAAAAAACTTTTTTGAAGTTGCAAGATGATTACAGCTGATTTTTGACAGCAGAAATAGTAATTATAAAAAGCGTTCAAGTTGGTAACACTGTGGTTCCTACGATATAACATTTGTAAAATACAATCGTTTTTTGTGAAATGTGTGAATGTGAATGTAAATGTTGAAACATTATTAATAATAATATACATGATCGAATCATTAGACGATACAATGTTTATTTTGTTTCTTGTTTGTATTTTTTTGACTAGAACCTACGCTTTCAGGAGCTATCACGATGGATGACATGTGGCCAACTTTCTAACACTGAGACAAGATGTACTTCTACTTGATTTACCGCAACCTTTTTTATGACTACTTGTCGTTGAAGATGATGCTGAATTTTTGTGATTGTTATTGGCAGTGGTAAATGCTTCGTATGTTTCACTGGCAGCCTTTCTTTCTTCTAAAACAAAAAATACAATATTTTTATTATTATAACAAACTTTTAATAGATAAATCAAAATTAATTGGTTAGATCAGTAGGTTTGTGACAACAAGCTGTTTGTTTAGGTTATAACTAATTATCAACGGTTGGCATGCGCAATAGTGATTGGTTTGTAATTAATTTTTAATTGGATTTTTTGTTTAAAGAATTAAATTTTATCTAAAAATTTCTTGCATTCAATCAAGTGAAGGCGGCTTAATGCGCATGTCCGCACATACCTTAGTCCTCGGACTGCTCGCAATCAAAACTATTTTGGGACTTGTTAAGTGTTCAATAAGAATATCTGATTTTTAGTTGGAAATTTGTTTGAATCTTGTTCGAAAGCATATCTACATTGAGCATGCTTCTGACATTCACAGATCAGTTTGAGGCTTTGTTGGTACAAATCTAATAAGCCATCTATGCCATTTAAGGTGGTTATGTGATATTAATGTTTATAATCTCTCTAAAATACATCAAATCTATAAACTGAAATTAATATAAGTTTGAGAACAAATGTGTGTTGTAAAAGACAGATATGTCTCAAGTGTCACGAGTCTCTATGACTCTGTGCTTGCACAAAGGATATGGAAGTGGAGGGCTTACGTTTGGCTTTTATAAATATCTAGCAATTATAAATATTAAATCTAATCTATACAATTTTTAATTTTAAAAGTTCTGATGAAATTATCGGTCTAACTCAACTTCACTCGCGAAAAATTTGAGTAACATAAAACAGCTCTTTCCAAAGTAAAAACAAACAAACAATAGGTCGGACCTTCGTTTACCTTCTAACACAAAGCTACGATCTAAGCACCTTGGAAATCTTTGCACTGGTTTAAAATCTTAACCTAAAAAACGCTAGTAAAGTAAATCATTTACATAAGAATTCGTAACTGAATTATATCAATGATTAAAAGAAAACGTTTCACGTTATCTCGAAATTTAGCAAGACAATGAAGTAACGCAAATCAAGGACAGAGATTTTTGTGACTTAAATATTCAATTAAATCCTTCTTCACGAATGTGGACTAATCACTTCTTCAGGAATCCTATCATCCTTGCTAATATATTAACGCCTAACCGCTTCTTTAGTGTCTGTAAAGTGGAGTGGATGCCTAATGTGTGGATGAGAGTGGTAATGACCTGGAGTTTGTCTGTATGAAACCCAAATAGTTGTGCATATCAAGTATTTTTGCAAGCCTTTTGAATATTTGATTGTTGATGATATCAGTGTAAGTGTAGTTAGTTCGTTGTGTCAGTTGGAATATCTGCAATGAAGGCCCATGTTAATTCCCTGAAGAAGTGACTATTCATTTCTCCCTAGTCAGAAGAATGGTTGCAAACACAGAAAACGAAGCAAGCTACACCCAGATCGAAGTAGATATGATTTTGTTGACACATTTTTCAAATAATTTACATTTAACATCCAACAGCAAACTCTCATTAGATTCAGGGAAGTAAACTAGATTTTACTTACCATTAAGCTGCCTCTCTGTGACAAACTGGCCTTGAGAGGAAGCATAATGGTCACCATAGTGATATTCCATCAGGTAAGGTAATACGGTGGTCGTGTGTAGGTGGTCACCTCTTAGAGGCGGCACTGGCACCCTATTTCCTTCTATTAATGGTTTCCTTAACATCCACCTAAAAAAGCGTGCTTTATATTTATCAACTGTCTATTCATATGCAGTAATACTTATATAAAATAAAATATACTTACGGATGATTTACTATTTGCTGTAATGTAAAACGATCCTCTGGCTCTTTCTTTAGCATACCCATCAAAAGTTCTCTTAAACATTCATCAAGTTCTTCGGGAATTGTAAGTTCTCCACGGCCTATACATTCAAATAGGCGATAAATTGTGTCTCCTTCGAATGGATACCTTCCAGTAGTCAGATTATATCTGCGTAAAAATTTAATTAAACTTCATTTAAAAGACTAATTCTAATAAATAAGTTTCAATTATTAAAGATTTATACTTTACAAGTACAAAACTCCACAAGTATTTGTTTTTTAGACTTGAAAACTTCTACAAAATATTGAATTATTATATAATAAAAATTCTTAATTTTTATAAAAAAGTTTATTGTACAGTATGAACGAGCTTCCAACCTGGGAGCCAGGTCATTTTCAGCACACTCAACTGCTTCAGAACAACATGATAGGTTATAGTTTACTGATGGATTAAATCTCTCCTGTTATATAATCTGTCAGTAAACTATAAAACCTGTCATGTTGGTCTGATGCAGTTGTGTTAAGTTGAAAATGAACTGGCTCCTAGGTCGAAAGCTCGTTCGTACTATACAATAAGTTTTTTTTTACAAATTAAAAACTTTTTATTATAATACTTTTTAACCAATTTTATATTGTAAAAAACTACTTACAATGTGACGCCACTACTCCAAATATCAACTTTAAAACCAGAAAACCTGTCTTGACCATTAGCAATTTCAGGAGGTTGAAAAGCTGGTGATCCTTGACTGGTATAACATGTATCATCCGAAGCAAACATATCTAACGCCTGTGAAATATATTCCAAAATGTTACTTTAATTTTATACAAATATACGCATAAAGAATATTATATATTATTTTTCACCCACCTCAGCAACACCAAGATCTGAAATTTTTAGAGTATCGTCCAATGTTAATAATAAATTGCCTGGTTTTATGTCTTTATGTACTATCCCATGACTATGAAGATAGTCTAAGCCATCCATCAGTTGGCCGAAATAACTGCAAAATCAAGAATCACTTCTTTGCTGAATGAAGCAATGGGTTAACCATAATGTTGTGGTTATTTCCGCAGAGCAGGAAATCATCAGAGATATTTTCCGTGATAGCCTGCTTTCTATTCGTGGTCATCGACCGGTTTCAGGCGTTCGCCCATTATTAGGATGTTTTGTGAAAAAACTGTGATAACATAGACTTGCACAGAGCAAGTTCTGTCGAATGTGCTCTATACAAGTCTATGTTACCACACGGTTTTGACAAAACATGCTGATGACAGCGAACGCCCGAAACTGGTCGATGACCACGAATCGAAGCAGCCTGTCACGGAAAATATCTCTGATGATTTCCAGCTCCGCGGAAACTATTATTAAATAGATAGTTGTGTCGGCCATCCACGTTCTCTCGTGTTTCTTCAGGAGCTACATATAAAAATAAGTGGAAAAAATCCTTTCAGTAAAGTCGTACTTCCGGTCAACCGATTTTTTCAAAACCTCATTCTCAGGTCCTACGCTAGTACTTAAACTTCTGCGATTTTTGCTATTTGAGTTATGCTGAACAGACTTACACCGACCAATTTCTAAAACAACTTTTTCAGAATCAGAGGACCTCGAAACATGAAAATTCAGTGAAAACTCGATTTCGAAAATTTGACAAGATTGCAAACTTCCTCACAGCAGTTAGAGAAAGTAAAAAAGAAATAACATAACGTAATTGAAAGAAGAATGAAAATAAAACATTAATTTTCATGTTGTTTTTTTCCAAGTAGCTCGTGAAGAACGACACTAAATGTGTCCGAAATGTCGAGAGAAAAAAATAAACTTAAAAGTGAAAAGATTTTCTTCGGTTCCTGTCGACTATTATTTGGTTTATTTTAAACCTATTGACTTCTTATGTATCAACTTTCACATTAAGGTTATAAATAAACTTAACAAAAACGGTTCCTAATAATATTAAGCTAAAGAAATCAAGTTTTATTAGTTACCAATGAGCTTGCCACATTGGAAGCTTCTTGCCTGAAGTACTTTCTAGCATCTCCTGCAGAACTCCCACACAGTATTCCATTATTAGATACATTTTTTCTTTCTCATTGTTGTAAAGAACATCGATCAATTGTATCACATTTTTATGGTGCAGCACTTTTAATAGCTGGATTTCTCTAAATATTCAAATTTGAAAAATAAATAATATTATTTCCAAGAAAGAAGCCTTTTTGTTTACTACTAACACATTATTAAATAATATATCAGAATAAAAGAAAATGCCTCTGAGACATACAAGGTTTATTAGTCCCATTATTTAAAAGAAAGACACTGGTTATTGCAAGATTGAAGAATAACTTGAGTAACAAATCAGCTTTGGCATAAAACTTGAGGAAATCAGTCAAAAGCAATAGTTTATATCTTCGAATTTCTTCTTAGTACAAAATGAGCATATATATATATGGTTGTACATATGGTTAAACATTGATATATCTAATTTATACATTGATATATGTATAAATTATACAGTTTGTTTATTATATTATTTATTAAGTTACTTTAATCTGATTATATGAAGATATTTCTTTCATATATTACTAAAAGAGATTCAAAATCAATTTAAAAAAAATACCAATTAAATTAGAAGATACGAACCTTTGTACATTTTGTTCACCATTAGGAATTCTTCTTAATTTACGTTTTTTTAAAATTTTTACAGCCCTCCTACAGAGGGTCTCTGAGTCTAGCATTTCCTTAACCTTTCCATAACTTCCTTCACCTAAAAGATCGCCCATCACATATTTACCGATCATCTTACACCTTTTCTTCTTCCTCTGATAAATGATTTCGTCCGATTCCACCCTATGGAAAAAAGTGATGTCATTGTCTTCAGCTTCATCATCATTAATCAGGGAGAAACCACGAGTGTTGTCGAACAAATGTGCTGTTACATCTAAATCACTCGATTCGAAATCATTTATTGTCATATTATTGTCCATAACTGTATCGTGTCATTTTTCTAATGCAAAAAGGTAACCTCCCACAAATATCTTATCCCGCACCCACCTCATACGGTACTAATACAGTTTTTACTAAGGACAAAATCCAGTGTAACCAAACAAACATAACTGAATTTCCCTTATTTAATTATTTAGGAGTATAACTTCATTTTATAAATTACACTCAAATAGTATTCTTAGAAACAGTCTAATTATTTCTTAATTTTGAAGAAATATATATTAGCATTGTAGTTTTGTAAATCACCGCAGAATTTAAACAAATTTTAATACTTTAAGTTAAAGTGGTGGGGCTATTTGAGTTTATTGTTATATTATGTGGTCTTTAAATCAAAGCATCTTCAATAATTATCGATTGAATTTAAATACTGAAATTTAAAATAATTCTAATAAGTGTGCAATATGTTTATTTTCGACTTATTTTTAATTTTAGCGACAGGTACTTCTTTTCAACTCAAATTCTTGATTAGCCACTTCCTTTTCTTATCTCATTACAAAATAGAGTTAACAAAGGATTATAGTCCTTATTCAGTTTCTTGTTCTCTTAGCGGTGAGAGAGAAGGATGTAAGAAGAGTTAGAGCGAATGGTGCAACAAGGAATCATAACACCTATTTCTGAAGCAACTGAATGGTGTTCACCGAAGTGGTAACAAAAAAAAAATAAATCGGCCTAAACTGATATTACCTTCGGCTGAGGAATCAATCGTACAACTTGGTGATTCGAAAATATTTTCTAAATGGATTGCCAACAGTGGGTTCTGGCAAGTGCAACTTTGCAAAGATTTTATCACGCCCTTTGGCAGGTTCTAAATAGGTTGCCTTTTGTACTGGGCAAATTTTTACATCCCCATTTAAGTCCAAGTTTATTTTTCTATTTGTGCATAACGACAATCAACCTCAGAAATGGTTCGTAATGATGTATGCATCAACACCGACCGCAAACGCTTCCTAACTTCTTGTTCTAATACGACTCCTAAACTTCTAGAAGATGAATCTGCCACTACTTGAGTTTTTCAAACAAAAGTAATGTCTCTCTACTAGATACCCGATCTTTTATTTCATTGAAACTTTTTTCATGTTTTTCAGTCCAGTTGCAGTCATTTTTGGTGATTAACTCTCTTAAAGGTTTCTCTACCGAGACGGGAGCTCCCGAACATTTTTAAAAAAAAAGCTGTTGTCGGCATTGATGGGATAGTTAATCAGGCAGACGACTTTTTAATTTGTGAAGTTCACTACAAGAGCATGACAAGACTCATTAAGGTATTGGAAGCTCTTAAGAGAAATGGCATTAGACTGAACTAAGATTTCGGAAACTTCAGTTAAATTTTTGGGGCATATTAGAAAAAGAGACATTGTTACCTGATCCCAAAGAAGTAAATGTAATTAAAGGATTAAGTTCACCTTCTAATCGTAAGGAACCGCGTCGTTTCATTGGTAGGTATACTTATTTGATTAAATTTCTGTCAGCTCTGTCCTCGGTAGAGAAACCTTTGAGAGAGTTAATCACCAAAAATGACTGCAACTAGACTGAAAAACATGAAAAAAGTTTCAATGAAATAAAAGATCGGGTATCTAGTAGAGAGACATTACTTTTGTTTGAAAAACTCAAGTAGTGGCAGATTCATCTTCTAGAAGTTTAGGAGTCGTATTAGAACAAGAAGTTAGGAAGCGTTTGCGGTCGGTGTAGATGCATACATCATCAAGAACCATTTCTGAGGTTGATTGTCGTTATGCACAAATAGAAAAATAAACTTGGACTTAAATGGGGATGTGAAAAATTTGCCCAGTACCTTTTAGAAGTTTGTGGTAACAGACCTCTTTTGCAAGTGTTGGGAGAACCATCGAATGAAATGAGTGTCAGGTTACAGCGGTTTCGGATGCGACTCATGAGATTCGATTTTGAATTAGTATTTGTTTCAGGAAAATGCTTAATAATTGCAGACATGTTATCTAGAACACCATTACGTTGGAAGGAGAGCAAAAATGTTGTGGAAGAGGAAGAAACAGAGAACATATCTATAGTAATTGGTACTATTTCAGCGTCCATGATCGCATTGAAGCGATAAAGAAATCGCAAATGATCGACACACTTTGGCGTTTTAATAGTCACTTTAAGTCCCAAGCATCCAATAGTCAAAGGGCAAGTTGAGAGAATAGAGCGTATATTAAAAACCTACTGAAAAAGAATGTGAATTGTAATATTGCCCTCTTAGCGTATCACTCAACTCCGTTAAAGAGCGGGTTATCACCTGCCGAACTGATATTTTCTCGAAAATTACGAACGAAAGTCACAGTCCATTCTGAAAACTTGGGGCCATCCTGACCTGATTTAAATAAGAATAGGGTTAGCATGAAGACGATTCAAAATAGACAAAGAAGTATTTCGATTTGTTAGAACAAATAATTCGGCTGACTTTAATGATTTGCAAGTATTTGTAGTGAAATGACTAATTTGTAATTAAGGACAAATGTGCTGGAAATATATTAATAGAAAATTAAATACTTCATATGTACACTCTGGTCCGATCTATGTTCGGCTTAACAACTAAGGTGACGATCTAGCACAAATTTTTCACATATTAATGCATTAAATACAAATTGGAATATCAACAATTTACTCTGTCAATATTATAGAGATGAGGGTTCATATAATATTTTCAAATGGAACAACAGAATTAGATAAATTTCAACTACAAAAAAAAAAATTCTAGAAATAAAAAAATGTTTCAGATAATCATGTCGGCAATAAATATAAGAAGTTTAAAGAAAAATTCGTTGAAGTAAATTTACCAATTTCTATTACTGTGGCCTAAATTGTCAACATAAATCAGCAGTTTCTTTTTAAGTAACAAAAAGTTATAAATTAAAATAAATAAACCAAATCAATTTCATTATATATTTCATTTATTACAATGATCACAATAATAAAATGCTATAGAATATTTCAAAATAATAGTTAACATTTCAGTTTTTTGGCAGTCTGAATAAAACAATAAAATATTTGAAGGTTATTTTTAAATTTCTTAATTTTACTCGGATAATAATAATAATTCTAATAAACTAACGATGTAGATAACTATATTTTTTTAAAGTGTATATATATATTTACTTTTATATCTTTTCGAAAATTTTCAACTATTTTTTCTCCAACATGGCCATAAATTCATCCGCTTCCCTCACCAATAAATAATTACTGCGGAAAAAAAAATGTTCAAGTAGTTTATTAAATAAAAGTAATATAAACTAAATATTTCTAAATATAATAAAAATAATATATTTTTCTATTATATTCTCTGTTTTTTCGATGTGGTGATGGAAGCTCACAGCCTTTTTTTTTAATTAACTCGTACGCGTAAAAACACAGAATTTTGCAGACGGTTTGGGAAATGTGGCAATACGAGAAAGTAAATAGAATAGTAGAACTGTATCCATGGCAACTTACGTTGCTGCAGTTAAAAAGGAAATGAAGCTTAAAAAAAGAGAATTGTAGTTGTGGTGGTTGGTTCTGCAGAGCTGGAAAGCATCAGAGACATTTTCCGTGGTAGCCTGCTTCATTTTGTGGTCATCGACCGGTTTCGGGCGTTCGCCCATCTTCAGGATGCGTTTTTCAGACAGTGTGACAACACAGACTGGCACAGAGCAAATTCAGTTTACACACTCAGTGTAAACTGAGGTGTTACAGGAGTGTGTAAACTGAATTTGCTCTGTCCAAGTCCGTGGTGCCACACTGTCTGAAAAACGCATCCTGAAGATGGGGCAAACGCCCGAAACCGATCGATGACCACAAAATGAAGCAGGCTACCACGGAAAATGTCTCTGAAACAGAGATTGAATCAGCAAAAGTGGAAGGTAAAGAAAAAGACAGATATATATTTTTTTTTTAGTATGATCCGCATGTGCTTTTACACGTACCTTATATACTGTATATGGGAGCAAAAATGATTCAAAACTATATATATTTGTTTGTTCAAATAAATCTATGTTATTATTAATTTTATTTCCTAATAAGATGGCATGATTGCCTGAAATATATCCTCAAAAACAGGTGATTATGCTTTTCAATCTTAATTTTTTCTTTTAGCATTATTTTTAAAATTATTTGCAAGAAAAAATTATTTAAATATAATTCGTTCACCTTCTTATCATAATTTACCTAATTACAATGAAACTGAACTGAGCGTAGTCATAAGTAAGGAGTATAAAAAAATATCAAATCGGCATTTGCTAGCCAAAAATAATGTCTCACTAACATTTGCTTCTTTCTCCTTTTCTTCAAAGCAGCCTTCTTTAAATATATATATATATATATATGTATATATTTCAGATGTGAAGTAACGAATGAAGATAGTAGCCCTCAGTACTACGCTCAGCTATGTAGCCACGTCTGAAACCGACACTCATGAAAATGTATATATCAGGAAACATTCGAACAGATTTAACGATATACTAGGACCTGGCTGTTCCTTTCATCTTTGCTCCTCACATAATCATAGAATAAAATAAATATACAATTACAAAATAAAAAAAATTAAAAGTAAAAAATAGAGTTACTATTTATATAGAGTTAATTAGAGTAAAAAAAAAATCTATGTTGGATAATACAATGAAAATTAAAATAGTATAATATAACATAATCATGGAATAGGCTATAAATGTAATTAAAAAAAATAACAAAAAAAAAAAATTAAATGTAAGATTCAAACATCAGGAACTGAGTGGCTCATCACGTTTTTCATTAATTTTGACGACATCCTGCAACAAAGCCATTAATATTTTTATATAATTTTTCTGAGTGTAATACATATGTGAAAAAAATAAAATAAAAAAGGAAAATGAAATAAAAAAATACTGCCAGCCTATAAACACAATAACAAATTCGTAACTTTCCACATTGCAATTCGTAAATTCAGCTATTATCAATACAGGCACTTTATACTAAATATGAGGTTAAAAATAAAAAATATTCTAGTTGATTTTTATTTGTTAATGCTGTATTTTATTGTTGGAAACTTGGTTGGTAATTATTGAACCTTTGTACACAGCTAAAAACCATTTATTTTTTGGATTTCCGACGTTTCAGCACTATACGTGCCATTTTCACAGGACCAATTTTCTTTTTACATACTGAAAGATTATTAAAATATAATACATTATACATAATACTTTAATCACTTACATTGGTTATGATATAATCTCATACCAGATCGAGTAGTCCGATAGTGGCTCGTATCCGATTTCGGACTACTCGATCTGGTATAAGATTATATCATAACCAATGTAAGTGATTAAAGTATTATGTATAATGTATTATATTTTAATAATTTTTCAGTATGTAAAAAGAAAATTGATCCTGTGAAAACGGCACGTATAGTGCTGAAACGTCGGAAATCCAAAAAATAAATGGTTTTTAGCTGTGTACAAAGGTTCAATAATTACCAACCAAGTTTCCAATAAAAAATATTTTACAGTATAATGGGGAAACTTTTCATATTTTTCTAATTCTAAGGAATACAATATAGTCAGGAATTAAATGTATGGAATTCTGTTTTTGGTGGATAGATCATTCACTCTATTAAATAACAGAATAGGTATCTGGGATTTTATCTGTATAGCATGCTTATTTTTGTTGTTCGTGCCGGTTTCGGATTCTCATCTATCGTCTGAGTAAGGCTATGAAGTTCATGTAGAGAGTTGGGTACAACTTATGTTTCTGTTTCACACCATACTTGTTGATGGTACGATATACTTGATAGCCTTATTCTATCGCGACGGATAAGAATCCGAAACCGGTCAGAATCAACAGAAATAAGCAGCTATGACGGATAAAATCCTAGTTGTTATTCAGCATGACAGACCCAACTACACATTAAAAGAATACGTATTTAGTGAAGAATTTTGTTACTAATTTCGAGCTGGGATATTAACCCGAAATCTTTTTCATGCATTATATATTTAGTTACGTGCCCGCAAGGTTCACATTATGGCAAAATATGAGAGAAACTAGTTTCCACATTGAGAAAAAAATGTTAGATCCTCTTCATTGTAATAATTTATATGGATATGTACAAATAAATTAACATAGTAGATAGTATACTAAAATATTCGCGACTAGGTTGCACAGGACTACATATGTAAACAAACATGATTCAAATATCCACAGTAGGAATAAAAACTAAATAATAAATAGTAACGTACACACACAAAAAATGAAAAAAAAAAATCAGTAAATCGCATTATTTACAAAATTTACATAGACATTTTTTTTTAAAAAAAGAACTTTTCAGAGTCAATAAATAGACAACAGACAATGTGATGGAACTCTTCATTGTGCAATTTTTTAAAAGATACTTTGGCACATAGTTATGTGTCAATTATTTATATTATTTTTTATTAGTCATCAAATCGAAATAATTTTTGTTTATAAATAACTAACTATCGACTGGTAATAATCGATTAATCAAATTGAAAGAACTGTTTGCACTAATGACACTAGATGTATTCCATGTTTAAAATTGTTCACAAACCCAAATACAACCATAAATTTTCTTAGTATCACAACAATATTTTAATCATATTAAAGAGAGAATAATGGACGTATTAATTACTACTACTTGAAATGAGAAATATTATAAAGGAAGCAGTAATGAGGATTATTGTTCGTAGGCAGCACCTTTAGATGAATCCAAAATTCATTGGAAATCACCAACGAAAGCTGATTTAAAATGGGTAAGGTATTTAGATCAAAATGCCTGAATAATTATTCTTTGCGTACATTTCCATAGTTTACTGTTAAAGCATAGCATTAATTTATTACTGAACTTTGTACTCACTTTAATTTATTTTAACAAGTAAATCTATGTAATATACAGTATATTTACACTACTTATTACATTAATTATTGTAAGTAACACAATAACCATTAACCAACCTATATATGGTGTTGTATAACTTAAGTTTGTTTTGTGAATTTATACTTCCGTTGCAATATTTCCATTATTACGAAGTTATTTAATAAATAAATCTTTACAAATAGACACCGCATATTATATATCTTTTAAAGAATACTGATTTAATTTTCGGCTCCCTGTGTTTTCCTTGAAAATCACAACAAATTTTCTAAGATTTAAAAAGTAATCTGTTTACTTAAATATGAGAATGTTAGTTAATAAAGCACCTTTGCACTTTTTTTTATTGATTAGAAGCTTTTCTAAATGGTTTAGGGTTAAAATGTGGCTCCACGCTTTTAAAGCAGACACCGAACGAATGCATCTATATGAACCTCGTATTTGCCTAAATAAAGATATCCATATAGGTCGACCAATTTTTCCTGATTTTGTCAAAATGAAAAATACGGCCAATTTTGTGCGGAAGAATTCTAAAATAATCGAATACATTACCAGTTAAAATACTGGTAACATAAGTTATCAAAACACTACCCATTTGCAATAAGTAAAAATGTAACCTATCTCATTTTAACCCAAATTGAATCATTACTAACACCGTGCACGGCAATCATTTCGAGGTTCAAGAAATTTTGGTCGACCACTTGCTAATTACAACTGAGTTTGTTTACCTATGTTTATTTGCTTTACCAATAATTTATCTTTGCTATTTCTAATTTATTTATTCAATAAAATTATAAATTCTTTTTTTAAAAATTAGTTTGTTTTAAATTCAGTTAGTAAACAGAGATGACTATGTAACCTACATATGGTAAAATCATCAGAAACACAGATTTATTGGTAAGACGTCACGTAGCTGCACCAAAATTTTCTTTCTAAATTTGTCGATTAAAAATTCAAGAGTAATTCAGAGGAATTGTTAGAATCGGTGTTTTAATTTCGAAAGAAATCTAATTTGTGGGTGTTAGAAATCAAACACTTTTATGACAGACTAAAAACAGGATTATATTAAGCATTTACTGGTTATTAAATATTATTTTCTTATTTGATCACAAAACATTCACTGAATCACCTCAAGGCGGAAAAGGCTAGTTGGTAAAATCTTTAAAAAGAATTGTAAATCATCTCCCTTGCTTATATAATGGGTATTTTTTAACTTTCAAAATCCAAAAATTTAAGGCAACCTTTTAGTTACATTATGCATAATATTTTTCAAAATAATTAAAAACTATTATATAAATGAAAGCAATAGTTCGATAAATTCCGTGTGCAAGTGTACATAAAAATTCACTATACGTACAACCATCTCCTTTTTTTTGTTACCTCATCCCATAAGCTTAGCTATGCATATATTTAAATCTAAAGCTTATATGTACATTTAACTTCGGGGGAGGCCCGTATGAAAGAAAAAGAAATCATATTATTGAACAATGAGAATATCCTTTTTGATTCATCCAATTCCCCATGTTAAATTATTTACCTTTTACAAAATAAATAAAAATATAGGTTTATATAGGAGATTATATACAAAAGATACGATAATTTGTTATTATCAGTTGGTAAATTGTTGTCTCTCACTTGTTGACTATATGCTCATAAATATGGACTGGAACGACTGTCACAGTTAATGGTGATTGGGCTGCTTCAATGATCGCCGTGATCTCTTTGTCCTTGAGTCCGACCACATTCTGCCCGTCCACTTCTAACAGCTGATGTCTGGTCAATAGCCCATTACGTGCCGCCGAGGAATCTTTCAACAATGATACGATTTCACCTTTTTTAAATTGGAAGCCAACTTGACCGGATGAATCTTTGTGCAGTGTGACAGTACGCTCGAATGGTCTGTTGAAATAATTGAATTTTTTTATATTACAAACAAAGAAGTTACAGAATAAAAAAAAAAATAAATTAATTAATGGAGAGATATTCGAAGGTTCTTATTCTACGAAAATAAAATCGAACTATTACATCACTATCATTTTTATTAAATTATGTACCAATAAAAATACAGATTCAATTTGATTTTTACAGTTCAAAAGATAGAGATAGCGACAGGAGCACGTGTTGATGCTAGATTTATTGAGTCACATAAATTGAAATTCGCTCCGGCCTAAAACATGTATTGCAGTTCTCTGGGTCACACAGAATAAAATCGTCTGCAAAGTGTACCTTTATGTATGAGTGAGCTTTGATGATGGGTTTGCCTATGGATTCGCAAACCTTAACTAACCTTTGCGGGGTCCTTAAGTCAAGAGTATGATTTTGTTTTAAGTTGTATACACGCCAGGTGTATTTAAGTTTATGTTGGATATCTACGCTGGAAATATCCGCCAAGTTGGCTAAAGAAAATTGAAAAATTTTACTTTTCCCTGCGCGTTTACATATTTCGAGCATTGCAGTAGAATATGCGGTACCGTTAATGTCATATTGCAAGCGCTGCACATCGGCTAAGGTTCACTTCGGCTGTGAGTCAACATGGTGTGACCGAGTCTCATTCTCGCTAGGAAACTTCTTCTCGCCGTGATTCCCGATTTGAGGGTGACCATTTCTTTGTGGTACCCTTGTGTTCCTTAGTTTATCTGACAGCTGCACTGACTGCCATTCCTTTTCCCAGTTGGAAAGATTTTGTTTTTTCAGAAAAGCTTTCCAAGCGACTGCAAGGATACTTCGTCTCTACAATTCACTGATGCAGCTTTGTTGGCAGATTCGTTATCTCTTATCCCCACATGACAGTAAATCCAAATAAAGGAGACTTCTTTATTTTCTCGTAGACATAGTTCTAAAAGCGTATATATGCACTGAATTAATAAATTATCGGAGTCCCGATTGCCTATCATCTCCAGAAGCTCCTTAAGTCGGAGCAAATAATATATTTCTTCGGTTCATTGTAGTTCCAAATATGTTCTAGGGCTTGTATATAGCGAATAACTCGGCTGTAGATATGCTTGAGATATCGCTTAATCGGAAGTTGTACAGCCTCTCCTACTCTATTGGCCCGTCGGTGAATATTTTAATATAATTTTTATATTCAAGTAGTAGACGCTCTTATAGAAGGTTTATATATACGTAGTTCGGTGTTTTACTTTTAATATATTTAACTAGTGTGCCGTCAAACCTATGCCCATTCAGTGTCCATGGTTTTATTTTTAAAGAGTTCGAATATACAGGTACGAGAAGGGCTATATTGTTTAGCAGACAGAAGTTTTTAAAACGTATGCCCAAAGGTAAAGGGTTTTTATTTGTTCTAGCGTATAAATGTTCAAATTGAGGATTGTAAATGATTTCAGGCGGCATGATTTTTTAACCGCAACAACGTTAACACGTAGTTACACATCAGAATGTCCCTTCTAACACGCAGTGCTGATTCTCCAATTTCAGCTAGAATACTTTCTATTAGACTTGTTCTCAGAGCTTCGAGTGGCATGCGCAAACCCTCGTTATGGATAGTATTATATACTTTGAGTACGAGTCTCTTGCAGCCCCGTAAATTATACTACCGTAATCTAGTCTGCTACGAACAAAAGCTTTATAAAAATGAATAGTTGTGGCGATCGGTCCCCATGCAAACCTTTTACAACTTTGATAGCATTCAATTTTTGGCCAATTTAGCTTTGAATCTAGTGTCTCTCCCAGGTACCTTATTTTTTCCGAACTCGTATAGTTCTCCTCTGTAGGTTTAAATTTATTGGTGAATTTTTCGAAATCTATGAAAATTTACGCATGCGCTCTTTATTGGTGAGAAACGAAGACCATTTTGCTCTGACCAGATTTCTAAATTTGCAACAGTAATTTGTAAATTCTGTTTTGCTTTCTCTACACTTGGACCACTACTAAAGATTACCAAGTCGTCGGCATATAATATTCCAGAAACATGGGCTGCTATACAGGATATGATACTATTTATAGCGACTGTGAATAAGATGGGGCTAAGAATGCTCCCTTGAGGTACGCCGTTTTCCTGTAGAAAAGGTGATGATAGTTCTTGTTCAACTTTTACTCTAAACGTTCGCATTTTTAAAACGTTTTGTATGAGAGCAGGGAGATTTTCCCTGATTTCCACTCATATATTTGTTGTCTCCAGACCATGTCAAAGCTCTTTCAATATCGAAAAATATAGCGAATAAATGATGTTTTTGTACAAAGGTATTTTAAATAACGTTTTCAAGAGTGACTAAGGGGGTCATTCGTACTGTGACTACGTCTGAAGCCAGTTTGCTGTTTACTTATGAACTGTTTGGATTCTAGAAATCACATCAATCTCCTACTTATTATTCTCTCTAAGGTTTTGCATAAACATCTAGTCAGGGTGATTAGACGGTAAGGTTTTAGATAATACTTATCTTTACCCTCCTTTAAAATCGGGATGGTGATTGCCGTTCTCCAGGCCTTTGGAAATTGTCTGGAGTTCCATATTTTATTATAGAACCTTAATAAATATAACTTATATTTCGGTTTAAATGTTTTAAAAACATATAATAATCACTGTCAGTTCCTGGGCAAGTTTCTTTAGATTGTGATAGGGACCATTCCAATTCCCACAGTTTTAAAGGCATGTTGTAATGCTGGCGTCTTCATAAAGAAAATCTATCCTCTCTCTTCTCTTCTTCCTATTTGATAGATTGAAATACCTGAGAATACTGTTCCGATCTAGAAACACTCGCAAATGTTTTGGCCACACATTCCGCTGTTTCCTGGCCATCTGTTTTAATTGTGCCATTTATGTTTAACCCTGGAACCTGGTGACCAGGTGTGACGCCCATTATATATTATTATAATCGCCTGAATATTGTTTAGTGTGTATGAGGGCGAGTAAGTGTAATAATGGCTCTTGTGGGAACATGACACAATCTGGAAACTAAGCCCAGGAGCTAAACAAAGCAAGATGATGATGATGTTGAAGCTGTGTAAGTAAGTATAGGACTGCAGGGACCCTCTGCTTAAGAATCAGATTAATCTGGTGACAGTCCTTTTCAAGGGGCACGTCTGGTTCACATTTATACAAGGTGGGGATAATTAGCTCAGAACCTTTGTGTAGACCATGAAAGAGGAGGAGGCAATCACACTTGTTCGATTACGTAGCAATAGCTAGATTGCGCTATGAGTCCTTTGGCACACTGAGACCAGAGGGGATAATTGTGCAAAAAGAGTGGTTGGGAAAGCCCTCCTGTTTCTCATACTAGATACAGGAGTTGGCACAATAACTTCTATTGGCTGCAGTGATAAACGCGGAGACGCCAAAATCCCTGAATGAAGTAACTATTTTACTTCCCCACTAGGGTGAAAATGTCTCGTAAGACGAAACAATTAAGTCAGGGAATAACAATACATATTTCTAACATACGTATATACCATCGTATATATATCTGGTTACCATATATATTTCCGTTCTCAGTGATAAATTCTAGCTCCCCCCCATACACACCTAACTCTTCCACTTACTTGCAATTAAGACCCAGGTGTAAAGAGCCCTGTTCAATCAACAGGTCATAGTAGATTTGGATATTTATGATTATCCTATCTAGACTTAAAAGTACTTGTAAGTTAAACTGTGAGATGAATCTAACCTTATATATATTCTGACAAACAGTGAATAAAAACAATCATTGGGAAATATAATCACCTGTCTCTAACTACTACTGATATTCCATTCACCGGGGCTTTTCTGAATAATTTATGCACCTGATCAACTGAATAACCAGCAACCACTGTCCCATTTACCTGAATACCACAATTTAATTAAAATACTGACAAAAGTAAAAAATGAAAAGAAAAGGGGCTTTTAAATTAACTGAGGTACATTATTATTACCTGTAGAATCTGATCACCAAATCTAAGGCCTCCCATTTCAGCTGGTGAACCTCTGGCTACAAGGCATACAAATATTCCAGAATTAACGGAAGCAACACGCACACCTACTTTACCATCTTTGTCTTTACAGAGAATCAACTAGAAATAATAGAATATATTAAAGATGATATTGCAGAGCAACAATGTTTACTTTTAGTTTATTATTACCTACATTATTAGATTATTATTATTCGAACAGATATAAAAAGTGTCTAACCTCTCGAATACTATTAGTGACATGGGCTCTCTTCAGGCCTACTGCTTGACCGCTCAATGGTGCCATCATATTATTAAAAGTTGTGACTTCCTAAAAGAAACAGAAAAAAAGAAAGATTTCCCATGATTTAACAACTCAAGGATCGGTTACAATCATGGAACCACCAAAGAATGTCCTGTGTCCATTGTTCACAAGACACAGATTATTGGAATTCCACACCCCTCGGATTTTTATGAATTTCTGTAGAATAAAAAGAAGAGATCCAATGTAAATGGATAACAGAGTTACCATTAAAAGCAGATGGACAGCATTTTGCCTAATGGTTAATTCAGCAAGAAAACCGAAGAGGAAAAAAATATACTTACATTATTAACCGGTGGTCTAACGGCGACCGTACTGTCAAAATCTGAAGGTACATCTAATCCCATATAATGTGTAAGTGATGGATACACAGGCACTGCCATACCAGCTCGATGCATTGCATAGCCGCTGGGTTTACCAATAATTCTGCCTTCCTCTGGCGGGGCTGATGCGTTGTTGCCATTCTCTTTTGCTGCTGTACCATTTCCATAAACAGACTCTTTCAGTTGGGCCTACAAATATAAGTACAAAGATTTTACTGTA